>JAJONR010002505.1:0-132720 GCA_029582245.1 Solanum etuberosum | reverse complement strand
AATATATATATATATATATATATATATATATATATATATATATATATATATATATATACTGATTTATTATCAGTTAAGCAAAATTATTAGTCTTAATGATACCAATACAGTATATGATATTGATTTACTATCAGTTAAGCGAAAATTATCAGCCTTAATGAACAGGGGTATGAGTTATAATTTTATTTTATTTTTGAAGGAGGGTATTTCTTGAATTACTTTGGATTAGGGTATGAACATGTAATTATTTGAATTTTAAATTTTATGGCTCATTTATGTAGTTTTTCCTAAAATCTATACACTAATATATGTAAAATTATTTGACCTGACACGATAATTAATAGGATTATATCTTTCTTTAATAAACCTTAGGCAATGTAAATTCAAATTAATTAAATCTCTACCAAAATTCCTAATAATATTGAGAAGATATCATATAAGACATTATATAATACGTGATATCGTTTTATATTGTATTAAAAATAATAAAAAGAAGCTATAAGCATGATTCCAATTTCCAAACACCTAGTGAAAAGCATATTCCCTTCTTTTTTTCCCAAATTTTTTAATTTTATCTGAGATCGAAATTTAAAAGATTTTTTTTTTTTGTTTGGACAGGAATAAAAATAAATATTATCCCTTTTTGGGTTAGCTTTGTTGTGCTTTACAAAAGAAGCGCCAAACAATTTGGATCCACATGGCTATACGCAATTAACTGTCTTTTGCTTATTTGCCATCTCTTTACACAAAAAAAGATTTCATTTTTTTGTTTCCCCAAATCCCATTTCAGGTAACCCTTTTGCTCCCTCTTTACATTTTTGTACATTTCTTTTAATTTTTGTGATTAATTTGCGTGTATCTCGACTAATTTGTGTATGTGCTTTGCTTGAAGGAACCCCTTTTGAAAATTATATTGTGGGAATCGAGAAAAGATTGGTTTTTTTTTATATGTATGAAGTGTTGAATCCCTTTGTTATAGTGAAGTGGCAAAAGGGTGTTCAAGATTATGTTAGATCATAGGTTAAAATTTCAGGTGTGATGAGCCATGCGTGTTTGTACTAGATTTGCTGCTGAGCATTGAGGATTAACTAATCTGTTCAATCTTTATTGGGATTTGTAGTAATAATGCGGTTCTGAGTAGAATCTGATTGTCTCTGTATAAATTTGTGTATACTGAGGAAGATGTGATGATGAACTTGATTGAATTTTGGTGTTGGGTTGAGTTGATTTGGATTTTCTTTGGTGATTTTGGGTAAAAAAATGTTATTTTGATTGATTCAGGACTCTAGACCTAGATCCCTTTTCGTGGGGTTTCTTTTATTCATGAAGACTTGATGAGTTGTTATTGAATTTAGGAGTAGTAATCCAAGAAATGGCGTTGGAATGAAAATGGAAGTTCTGGACATCCCATTTTGTAGTCCACTTTTTCTTGATCCTGTATTTGGGTTTCAGAATTTAGGGGTATAACCTAACTTGTCTTAAATTTTTTTCAAATCCAATATGTTTTGACTGTGCACAACTGATAAGATGACAGGTTTCCTCTGTAGAGGATTTGGTACTTTAACATGCTAGTTTGTGAATCTGTTACATATTTTTCAAATTCAAGCTTGTTCAAGTAATATTTATCTTTAATTAATTTGAGTTATGACGTTGAAGTGGGAATTTCCCCCCTAATTTAAGGTTTTTATGGTTGGAAATGGATAAATCGTTGCCCATACACTTGTATTCAGGGGCGAAGCTAGTCGGAGTGAAGGGGGTTCGGTTGAATCCCCTTCCTCGAAAACTGGCTTTGTTCAAACTAGTGATAAGTGAACAAGACAGGTACACAAGAAAGAGATAAAAGAAGAGATTTTTCGCTGCTATATGAGTTTTCATGAAGCTGGTCTGAAACCTTAATATTTCATATTCAGCAGACATTTCTTTCTACTTGTCTCTCGTTTCTTATTGGTGTCCATCTTTGTTTGTGGAGTATGTTGAGTTAAAATTTGATGGATAGAGTTCATACTTTTGCTTGATATACTAGGGACTATTACTAGCTCCAGGAAACTTTTCATTCTCTAGGTTCTTTTGTTTTATAGATAATATCATTGAGACTCATTTACCCTATCTGTTCCTATATGATTGAACTAACTTATATTGGGGAAAGGGGATGGAATTCTATAATTCGACCATTATGGATTAGCTGGTCATATCTGACTATCTCAGCATGCTCGACCCTGAAAGCCCGCTGTGTCCCTCATGGGTAATTTTGTTTAAGATGGAATTTTCCTTGGAATGAGACTTGATAAAAATAAAAAAATTATATCCAGTAAACGCATCTCTAGTTATATAGTCTTTTCAAATCTTGCTCGTGAACCAAACAATTCTTATGGGTTCTATAATTAATTGTGGACTTATTGTGATTGGGTCACAATCATTGACTGCACTATATAGAGAAAAAGCTGGCTTCTGTGTACTAGTGGATTTCTGTTATGAGCTTATCTCTAATTGACAAGCTTTTGATGTTGCTCTCATCAGTGCTATCTGAAAGATGATAAAGCTAGCATTTTTTAGGAACATGTGTCTCTATTATCCTCGAGAATATTATGTTATCTTCTATTGCTTCCATTTTTATTGTTCTATGTTTTGCATATCGTTGCGTGTTCCCGAGGATAGGCAAGTTTAGCAATAATTCTGAACTTCTTCAACTTTTTTATTCCAGGTTGAAGCCAATTTACATCAATCATGGATCGGCTAACCAGTGCTGCACGTCTCATGATAGTCTCAGATCTTGACCATACAATGGTGGGTTTGTCATAGTTGTCATTTCTCCTTTATATGCTGCTGTCACTTACATAAGACCTTGCTTTACAGGTAGATCATCACGATTCCGAGAACCTTTCTCTGCTTAGGTTCAATGCTTTATGGGAGGCCAAGTATCGTGATAACTCTTTGTTAGTGTTCTCTACTGGGAGATCACCTACACTATACAAGGAATTGAGGAAAGAAAAGCCCATGCTAACCCCAGATATTACAATTATGTCTGTGGGAACTGAAATAACATATGGTAACGCTATGGTCCCTGATGATGGTTGGGAAACTTTTCTGAATAACAAGTGGGATAGAAAGATAGTAACAGAGGAGACAAGCAAGTTTCCTGAACTCAGTCTGCAGGTGCATTTATGGGTTGACATCAGATCATATGCTATTTCAGTTTCAGTTACCAAGATTAAATTGAATTCTATTAACTTGAAAATCAAGTATGGTTTTAAAATAGTTTGTAAGCTGAAACATAACTTGAGCAATTGATGTCTATAAAAGCAATTTCTTTTGATCCGTGCAGTCAGAAACAGAGCAGCGACCACACAAGGTCAGTTTCTATGTTCAGAAAGAGAAAGCACAAGATATAATGAAAACTCTTTCCAAGCGCTTGGAAGAACGTGGGGTATGACACAAATTTTGCACTTTAGATTTGGCATCATTATGACTAGGTTCATATAGGAAGATGAAATCATGTCGTTCTTGCTGTGCACCTGGTGAACACAATTCTTTTAGAGTCATATTGAATTTCGTTTTGTTTCTTTTTTATCTCATTTTTTCTGTCTGTTGTGATCATCAGCTGGATGTCAAAATAATTTACAGTGGAGGGATGGATCTAGATATATTACCACAAGGTGCTGGCAAAGGACAAGCACTTGCATATCTGCTTAAGAAACTGAAGAGTGAGGGAAAATTACCAAACAACACGCTTGCCTGCGGTGACTCTGGGAATGACGCTGAACTATTCAGTATCCCAGATGTGTA
Source organism: Solanum etuberosum (assembly GCA_029582245.1). Classification (NCBI taxonomy): domain Eukaryota; kingdom Viridiplantae; phylum Streptophyta; class Magnoliopsida; order Solanales; family Solanaceae; genus Solanum; species Solanum etuberosum. The sequence continues at coordinate 128,937 of JAJONR010002505.1, read as the reverse complement.
TGGTGTAATGGTTAGTGGTTCAGCTAGTATCCAACATATCTTTATAATCGGGTAATATATCCTCATGTTTGTGATGAGAAGTACTCTGAAAATGTAAAGTCACTTTACAGGTAGCTAATGCGCAGGAGGAATTACTGCAGTGGCATGCTGCAAATGCAAAAAATAATCCCAAAGTAATTCATGCATCAGAGAGGTGTGCCGCCGGTATCATACAAGCCATTGGTCATTTCAACCTAGGTCCAAGTACCTCCCCAAGAGACGTTACAGATTTGTCAGATTGCAAGATGGACAACTTTGTTCCTGCCTATGAAGTTGTCAAATTTTACCTGTTTTTTGAGAAATGGAGGCGTGGAGAAATTGAGCATTCTGAGCATTATCTGTCAAACCTGAAAGCAGTGTGTGTATGTTTATTGCCCTATACCTACTGTAATTTCTTGTCTCATGTGTAGTGATTTGTATTTCGTATTTTCGTTTATGAATTTAAGCGTGCATTCTAAAAAAAAATTCCTCCCCAAGTCTGGGCAGAATGTAAGCACTATTTTGTGTTTTCTACGTATAGCTTCAATTGAGGTATCCTCCTTGTGTTGCTGAACTCTCTCCACCATCATAAAGAGAATCCTGACTCTCTCCACCACCATAAAGAGAAGCCTGTATAGTTCTATTTGTGGTAGCTACATATATGAACTTAAAGTAAAAAACTATAAAATAGTATTATATGCTCAATTAAAAAGAAGTGATATCCTATACGTTCCATGTACTCTCTCTGGTTTTTGTTTTTATGGTTAAGTGGGAGGCTGAAGGTGAGAGCTGGGTTTAATTGAGGCCATTGCTTCTCATTGTGGTTGGAGATCCTTATTTTTTTTTTCAACTCTTCTGTTGCTGCAGAGACCATCTGGTACTTTTGTTCACCCATCTGGTGTTGAGAAATCCCTTCAGGAATGTGTAACTTCATTCGGAAAGTGTCATGCTGACAAACAGGGGAAACAATATCGTGTTTGGGTCGATCAAGTTTTACCTTCACAGGTTGGTTCAGACTCATGGTTAGTGAGTTTCAAGAAATGGGAGCTCTCTGGTGAGTATATATTACCTCATGAGCCGGTCTTTCATTTTGCTCTCAACTTTGTACATGCTCCTAAATGTCACTGTATTTCTCTTCACTTTTTTTTTACAATCTATCACATGCTTTTCCCACACTGTGCCTTCAATGTAATACTTCCAACCTCATTTACTAAATTCTGGCCCTCCCTCAGTGTGTTTGTGTGACTCAAACACCCTTTTATTGTATCTGCTCTCCATCTTAATGAAGATATGTTTTTCTTCCTTCCATGGTGGTGAAGTAATTTTCTGAAGAGGCTTAAGGAGGTACCCAAGACTCTGTAGTTCATTAACATAACTTGGTATTAGATCTGCTTACATTTCAAATTCACGTCTTAAACGGAGATGGGGTAGAGATATCACTTATGTTGTTGAAGTAGAAATCTTTTGGGACTGAGGCCTAGTTGTTATTTTTGAAATAGAAATCTTTTGTTCATTTCGAGCATGTAAACTTCATTTGATGTCAGGATCTGTGCATGTTGATGTTGAAGCTGTATTCCAGCAACAGAGACGACTATTAGGAAACAGCTGCTGCCCGAAGCCATTCTTAAATATGCCTTAAATAAGATAATCATTTTGGCTCATTCCGCTGGATTGCTTTCTCTTGCTAGCTCAATCATACAGCAGAATTACTTGGACATTCCTGCAATCACCACCATCAAAATCTACCAACCATACACAGAATCATCTGTTCCTTATCCTACGAAACTTCTAGAGCATACACCAAATCCACTGTTAAGCTCCTACAAAACCTCTTCAAGCTTCAACTGTGGATATTGGTAGTTGAAGCATAGAGAGTCGAGCATAGTAATGAGTCAAGCATCTAGCTTTTTCAGTTGAGCTTGTGTGAGGTTTAGGTGCTACAATTGTAATATTTGAGCCCCTAATCATTGGATTACAGTGCCTACACAGCTTTGGTCTGCTAAGAAAGTCTAACCAGAATAGTCTTACCACCGAATACGCTCCCTATTTTCCTATCTGATTTCACCGTAGGTAGTCAAGTTTAGGTAAACTATCATGCGTATTCCTGCTTCTGATGGGATGTGAGATGAGTTCATGTAGTGATGTAGCTTCAGATATTTCATGCCATTATACTCCTTTCATAAGATCGTTAATGGTCGGTCAGTACTGGATCAGCACAGTAGCGGAGCAGCTCCATTTGTTAGCTGCTTGCCTTTACCTGCAACAAATGGACTTAACTGTTGGTCTCTGAAGGAAAAATGGGGCTGTCATAAGTAACCACCAATTTGTTGCAAGCAGGATGCAACACTTGCATTTTCGTTCTCATATTTTTTCTTATTGTTTTCGCGTTTTCTGTCTAACAAATTGCTAATTTTTGCAGGTGAAGACAGGCGATGTTGCATAACTACAGTCCTATTAAGTTCAAAGGTAAAATTTCAAAATTACAGACCGAAAGAAATTTTTCCACGTAAAAATCATACAACTGAAACATGTTGTAATCTCCTCTTTGCTCGCAGAATAAGTCTGTTGCAGACGGGCTCACTTGGACTCACGTACATCAGACATGGCTGCACGGTGATGCATCAAGTGACTCCGCAACCTGGTTCTTTTAGATTGTCATCTCAGTGTATTAACTCTGAAAATTCAGCACCCCTTTTACTAGTTCACACCCAGAATAAACACAATATACAAACTATAGTTGATAATCAATGTATTAACTTTCTCCTTCTTTGATAATCAATGTATTACCATCTAAACCAGTGAAGATGGCTTTATCTTTTGTGTAGTATAAAGAATTATATTAGTATCTATAGTTGTTCTTGTATTGATTCAGAATTCAAGATGAGATTGTTGCAAATTACTGCATATTTAAGTTACAAAATCAAGAACATTGAAGTAACTACTGAACTTCATCCACTTCAACATTAAAGTCACAAAACTATATTTTCCGGGTGGGGTTTGGAAAGTGTAGGATATACTAAGACCTTATCTCTATCTTTGTGGGGAAGAGGTTATTTTTTATAGACACTCGGCTCCAAAAAGTGTAATCGAAATAGGTTTGGAAGAAAAATAATGACATCACAATAACAAGATACACGGAGCAAATGAAGCAACATGTAATAGGGAAAAATGAAAAATAAGATATTACGCAACGATTAGTTGATATTACAAATATAGAGAAGAGGAGATAGATCCCCTACCTTTTTCATTTAAAAATGTAGCAATACTTGACTACATACTACCCTAATTTCGGTCCTTCACACAATTTCTATCTAGGGTCATGTTCATAATAAATTGAAGATGTGACATGTCTAATCTAATTACCTCACCTCTCCCCCAAGTTTTTCTTTGGCCTACATTTGCTTCTCCTAAAACTTGTTATAGCAACTCAATTCTTATCAAGTCTGAACTATATCGGTCTCGTTTTTCTCATCTTATCGGCCATGGAGGTCATTCCCACCTTGTATTGTATAACTTCGTTCCTAATTTTATTTCTACTTAATTATATGCTCACACATCTATCTGAGTATCTTATTTTCGCTACATTTTTCTTTTGAGCATGTACATTCTTGACTAACAAGCATGGGTCTAACCACTACTTTGTAGAACTTACCTTTAAGCCTTGGTGTGACACATACTTATCACACAGTTTTCTATATGTGAGTCTTTATTTCACCCATTCCGCTCTAATATGATGTGTGACATGACATCACGTACATGGTACACCCCTAACTCTAGCTACTCTCTGTTTTAGTCTTACTTAACCTAAAATCTTTAGATTCTAGGTTCTGTCTCCAAGCATCCAACCTATCATTAAGTACTCTATCGCAATTTTCCCTAATCACGATTGATATAAGCATGTGTAAATTCAGGGCATTCGAGAAAAGCAAATAAATAAATAAATAATAAAAATATCACATTAAAAGATCAAACACTATCATATAGTGTTGTTCCTTTTGTTAATCCAAATATTTTGGTTAGAAGATTTCATCACCAAATCTTTCCATATTTAATATCAACAACATTTACCAAATTTATTTAGTTAAGGCACTAATCTTTTCAAGGCACTCACTAGCAACCCCTTGAATCCAATTATCAAATTGCCTAAATTCAGTATCCTCTCCATATATAGAAATAGCACATTCATTGCAAGTATCAATATCTGTTGACATTGCACTAATATCCAAATTTGCTTTATAATAATCTTTTGCTTTCACATCTTCTTCAGCTTTCTTCATTGCATCTACAGCATCTTGATACACTGATTTACATGTCTCTAGACAATCCATCGCGTAAATGTCAGTATCAGGTTCCTCTAGACGTTGTTCAATGACATTCGCGATAAATTCTTCAGTCTTTGTCATTGTTGCTTCCATCATCGAGTTGATAAATACAGATACATCTCTAGTATTTGGGACGGTAGGTATGTTTTTCGGAATTTCAATAGTTGTCTTAGAGGCTACATTAGAGGACGAGGACGAGGACGAGGAAGGTTTAGTTGGTGCATGGGAAGGTGCATGGGGTTTAGGTTGAATATTATATGCCTTAGAAGGAATTGTTGTAAGGAATAAAGAAATGGTAAATACAATAATAATTTTGTGAAAAAATGCCATTGTCTTTCTTTTTAATTTATTAAAAAGAAAGATAATGGGGAAAAGAAAGATGTGAAATTATGGAAATTCATTGGGAGTGTATTTATAGATAAAATGTGTTAATTTGTTTATTGGCTATGCTTAAATATAGATTTTCAAGTGATTAATATTAACCTTCATTTGACAAAACTTGTTTATTATATATAGGATGATAGATTTTTTTTTCTTGGCCACACAAACTCAACCACTCACACAATATTGAATCAAATTAATTAATGGTGTTCATTATATGTACTAGTGTAGTTTTGGTCCTTTAAATTTAGGAAAAATTATCCAAATACACATCCTATTTTATCATAATATCTAAAATTCCCTACCATTTAAAAAAAATTCAAAAATTCCTCTTCGGATACATCACTTCCCTCTTGCAGATACATCTTTATCCCTCTCGGATACATCTCTCCTCTCGGATGCATCCCTCCCCTATGGTTTTTGCGCAATAAGTGATATGTTTGGTTTATAAATTATTAGGAAAAAGGACAAATATACCCCCGAACTATCGTAAATAGTATGCAGATACCCTCCGTTATACTTTTGGGACATTGGTGCCCCTGCCGTCCAAAAACTAGAGTATATATACCCTTTATACTAACGTACATACACGTGTCATAATCTTATCCACCGACCTGACATTTATTAAATATTGGATCGACAGATAAGATTGTGTCACGTGTCCCTATTTAGTCTTCCGTTAGAGTGAAGGGCATATATGCTCTAGTTTTTGGATGGCAGGGACACTAATGTCCCAAAAGTATGACGAAGGGTATCTGCATACCATTTACGATAGTTCGAGGTATATTTGTCATTTTAATCTTTCGCCTCATATCTAATATACAGAGTGTGTGTTAAAATATATATTTTCGAAACTAAATTAAATGTCGGGTCGGTGGATAAGATTATGACACGTGTATGTACGTTAGTATAAAAGTTTTTGGATGGCAGGGGCACTAATGTCCCAAAAGTATGACGAAGGGTATCTGCATACCATTTACGATAGTTCGAGGTATATTTGTCATTTTAATCTTTCTCCTCATATCTAATATACAGAGCATATGTTAAAATATATATTTTCGAAACTAAATGTATTATGAAATAGATTTTGAACCTAATTCAATCTTTATAAAAAAAAACTAGCTCAAAAAGTAAGAATTATCTCAAACTATTCAAGGAAACAATTTTGATTGCCTCCTATCAGCTGATGTAGGACTCAACACATTTAGCAAATTTAAAGGATCAAAACTATTTGAGATATAATATTTAAGAAATAAACATCTAAATATATGTTATATATTGAAGCAGTTGTACTGGAATCACTTTTTTTAAAAAAAAAAAAGAAGAAGCGATATTATCATGTGAGGGTAGGGGTGCGCGTGATATGGTATAGTACGGTATTTGAAATTTTGATATCGTAATTTTAATATTCGTGTTTTAAAAACTATTATATCATCACCATACCAAGTTAATTCGATATGATTCGGTATTTTAAAGTTCGATTTCGATATTTTGCGGTATGGTAAATCGATAATCATAGTTTATTCAATTTTGACTAATATATACTCGTATAATAGAATATTATGACTTCGACAATTTCAAAAAGATCTCAATTATGTCATACTAACACATTACACAAATAGAATATATATTTAAAAGAAAGTACAAATACAGCAAGATTTTTTTATATTACAAAACGTAACAACATTTTGATTTCAAAGCTTAAAGTGCAAATCATTAAAAAAAAAAATATAGGATAAGGTGAGATTACTGAAAAGGACCTATGTTGTTAGAGGTGCAAAACTAACTAGGTATAGGTATTGGTATATATAAGTTAAATCGTTTCAAAATATTGTATGTTTGACGTGTTTAAAATTAAAATTGCTAAAAACATATATAATACAACATAAATTATATATTGTTCCAATAAAACTGTTTTATCGAACGAATTTTTCCTTTTAATAGCAAAACCCAACACGTTATCAAAAATAGAACATTAATTAAAAAATCTAATTAGCCAGGTTATCATAATTATAATTAAATTCCACCCAAACAACCTTAATAAATTGAAAATTTTAACTTTAGGATATAATTTTTTAAGGTCACTCAAAATGTAATTACAAATATAATTTTGTTTTTAAAAAAAACCGTGAATGTTACGATGAAACAAAACATACTAATAGTGTATAAGCAATCTTTTTTTTTAAATTACTATCAGTGTACATAAGTTATATTTTTTTTAACTGCTAAATCCCACAATCTTTTCCATGGCATCAACAGTAACTTTTGCTGCCCAATCATAAAATTTAATAAATTCTTGATCATCGCCATAAATTTCTTTAACACAATCCATGCAAGTTTCTAAATCAGTAGACAATGCACTAAGGTCAACATTTGCACTATAATAAGCTCCACTATCAACATCTACCATTGTTTTTTTCATCGCATCGACTGCGTTTTCGTACACTTCTTTGCATACTAAAAGACAATCTTTAACAAATGCGTCAGCTACGGGATCAGTCAAACGTTTTTCAACCACGTTATTCAGAAATTGCTCTGTTTTTGTAACGGACGTTTCCATAAGTGAGTCAACGTAATTATTGACCGACTCTTTGTTGCCTAATTGAACGTTCCCATTTGGCATTTCAAGATTTAGCGATGATGATGGTGATGGTGATGGTGATGGTGATGGTGATGGTGATGGCGATGAGGATATGTAGGAAATACCTATTGGGGAGGCAATGTTGAATTGAAACACAAGAAAAGAAAGGGAAATGACAAGCAAGACTTGGTTGTGGAGAGTCATTTTTTATTTTTTTCCCTTTTTCTTCTTTTATTGATTCACAAGGAAGAAAAAGGAAAAAAGTTATATGATAATTCTTATTATTATTATTATGAGGGAAAGATGAAATGCTTTAATTAGGGTTGTATTTATATGAAGGAATAATGAGAAGTTTATATGGAGATCCAAGAAAATAGATTGTCTAAAGGTGAATATTTTGGCCTTATTACAAGGCAAGTTGTAGGTTATAGGTCAAGTCGTTTGTTAGAATTTTTAAATTTAGTGTTATAGTACTTTACATTACAATTTACATGTGTCAAAACTTTCCTAATTTCATTTTATTTTTCTAGAATATTATAACTAGCAACTTTTGTATCTACTTATTTAAGGATTTCCTTATTTTAATATTTCAGTTTCTTCAGTTAAATTTTTTGATAAGTTAAAAGTGAACCTTAGATAATTAAGTAACTTCGCATGAAATTCAACAAATATTCATATTTGACACTTGAGATTTGAGAAGATCAATCTTAAGCGTTGAAGTTACTGCTAAGAAACCTCCTCGTCTAGACAATTGAGAGACCATATAGGGCGATAGTGACAACCGACAAACATAGAAACTAAACTAATTTTAAAGATTACTTTTGTAAAGGAGAGGAGAAAACTATTTGGACGATAACAACTAAATACTTACATTAAATTTAAATCATATTAATTTAATTACTATGATTAAGACAAAGATTAAGGTAAGAATGTATTTAAATATTTTCAACAAAATGTATACACAAAATAAGAATGCCTCCAAATAATTTGGCATTTTATATTTATTAAGATCTAGTAAACTTTTGTATCAATTTCTTTTTTTATTTCCTCAAGAAATTTAAAGAATGAATAATAAAATTACATAAATTAAAAAAAGGGCCCAACCGGGTTCGAACCGGTGACCTCTTGATCTGCAGTCAAATGCTCTACCACTGAGCTATGGACCCTTTGATGTTAAATAAAACTATAATATCATATATAATCAAACAACTATAAAAAAAATTGTTGTTTGTTGCGTTTAAGCATATGTTTAGACTAGATAAGTTTATCATTCTCTTCGTCTCGATTTATATGACACAATAGAAATTTTGGGAGTCAACTAAGTTTTTTTTTTTAATCGTAATTTCTTTATGTATGTGAATTTTAAATATTTAAAGTTATTAACAATTGTGATTTATAATAACTTTTATGTAGTTTTTAAATATGTAATGTTTGTTTTAAAAAAATCTTAAAGCTTCTATGTTCGAATTTACATCAAAATTTAGAATTTTAGAATCTCAAAATTCTAATAGTTCCATATAAATTTGGATACAAGTGACTACACCATGCTTTCTCCCCTCCTATTCAAAACATAAATATCTCGTGGATTTAGTTGAAGTCATAGCTTTGTTTACAAATTCAGTATAATTCAATAACTTTAACTTAAATTATAAAGATAACTTAAATTTTATCTTTATATTATGTATAAATTATTTATTTAGAATCAATAAGTTATACCTTACTTGTAAACTCATAGTTTATTAAAATTTAGAGCTAAGAAACTAAAAATTCTAATTTCGTACGTGCTTACGTGCGTATTTGAATGCAACTTGAATTCCCAACCAACTTCTATACATACAATAAAAATATATTTTATATATACAATAAAAATATTCCTCATGAAAACTTGTGTTTTATGGGACAATTAAATTCATTTGCCGCCCCACCAATTTCCCACTTTTTCAGGAATAATAATAACAATAATATCATGCATCATCTATAGAAAGTAGGTGTCTGATTGTCGTTTGATACGAGGGATAAAAATTAAAATAATTTTACTTATTTCATCCGACGTATTAAAGATGCATTCAGCATATTGAATTTAGAGGCGGATGTTGCGTTTTGACAATGACGCATTCAGTTCAGTATTTCTTTATGTGGAGACATAAATTGATAAATAAAGTTAGTTAAATTGTAATCAAGAAAAGTAAAGATAAACAAATTAAAACGGTGAATATTTGGTATGATTAGGGCTGAGATTGTGCCTTTACTCCCTTCCCACGCCACCCTAGTTCCATTCATGTGATGTTAAACTTTTAAATATAATAATAATATTTTTTCGTAAAAAAAAAAAAACATAAAGACATTAGCCTTGTGTATTATTAGTACCTTGTTTGATATTTTTTTTCAATCTATGTATAACTAATGATTGCATTAGTTATACACTCTATTGTGTATTAAAGTGTGTATTGTTAATACCATGGATTTCTAGGTATTAGTAATGCAATGGTTTTAATGCATGCATTAACTCAATTAAAGACCCAATTGCCTCTCAATACCCTTTTTATATCTTTTCCACTATAATAGTGAAGGGTATCTTTGTAAATAATTTTTTTAATGCAATGCATTCTATTTTTAATGCATCAAACCAAACAGTGCATAAAAATAATCTATGTATAATTAATACAAGCATAACTAATACATGTATTACTAATATTGTGTATTAAGGTGTGTATTGCTAATATAATAGATTTCTAGGTATTAGCAATACAATGATTTTAATGCATGTATTAGCATGATTAAAGACCCAATTGCCCCTCAAAACCTTTTTTACATCTTTTCTATCATAATAGTGGAGAGTATCATTGTAAATTAATTTTTTTATGCAATACATGCTATTTTTTAATGCATCAAACCAAGCAATGCATAAAAATAATTTATGTATAACTAATGCAAGCATAACTAATACATGCATTGCTATTGCAAGTATCAGTAATACACTCTATTTAGCATTATTCTTATACACTCTTCCGAACAGAGTGTATAAAAATAATACTCAATCGAGTGTCTTAGTAATGCATGTATTAATTATACTTGTATTAGTTATGCATAGATTATTTCTTAATGTTTACTCGCTCCATTTATTTTATATCTAATACTATTTCCATTCTAATTTATGTGACATTTCTTAAATTTTGAGATTCAAATAAGTTTGTTTTTAATCGTAAATTTTTTAAATATTTTTTTAATGCTTTAAATTGTCAATTATTGGTAGTACTTTTTACGTAGTTTATAAATATATAAACTTTATTTCAAAAAAATTAAAGATTTAATATATAAAAAATTTCAGTCAAACTAAAATTATTTGACTCTCGAAAAACGAAAAATGTCACATAAGTTTAACTCGAATTTTCTGTTTTATTCACCATGAAATAATTTTATAGCATATAAATAATATGATTTTACTTTTTATAATATATTTTTTTGAAACATCATTTCTTTAATATCATACTTATTTTAACTTCTTCACATATCACACTATACTTAAATTCGCGCCGTCCCGCACTGCTTGCTATCCCTCGGAGGAATTATACTCCTTCCGCGGTTCTGTTTCAATTTATATAATTTATTTTTCTTTTTAGTCGGTCTCAAAGAAAATAATATATTTTTATATTAAGAAATAATTTAACTTTTTAAATATTTATTTTATCTTTAATGAAATGATTTATAGCCACACTAATATTTATCACTTATTTTAAATCATAAATTACATAAATTTTCAATTCTATTATAAACTTCGTATCATATCAAAAAAACATATAAAATTAGACGGACGGAGGAATATGGAAAGATGACGTTGGAGTCATAAAAGTGGCGTGGAGACTCGGCAACTAAACGGAGTATCATTTACGTCTAGTTCTTTTATAAATCGTTTCGTTTAGTGGGATATATAAAAATAATGTTAAATAAAATATATTAGTAATATTTATATAAATTATATTTGTATTAATAATATATATATTACTAATTCTAAAAGTTTATAATATACTAGTAATCAGTGGCTACTCGTCGGAAAAATATATCATATATACAAGTAAAGTTTATAATATACTAGTAATCAGTGGCTACTCGTCGGAAAAATATATCATATATACAAGTAAAATGATATACGAAATGATTAAATAACATATTTTGGACGCTCTTAACAAAACAAAGTTGTTATAGCCCAGCAGTTTCACCTCCTTAGAATGAGGAAGTGCTCGTGTGTTCAAATCTCACTAGATCTATTTTTTGAAAATAGCTTTTGTTGTGCTAATTTTGGACACATTTTGTGAAATTTTTCGCTCCGCCACTACTAGTAATATACACTTTAATATACAATAAAAATTTAAATTTACTAATACATAAAATTAACACATATATTATTTTTATTAAAAATCTATCAAACGACACCGTTAAAGCAAAAGGCTAAAAAGAAAGTACAGCCAAAACAAAGTAAATATCCAATTCTCTCGGCCACTAAATTTCGTGCTTCATCTTAGATTGACACGTGTAAAGTCACTCCAAATTCATGATTATAAGAATTTTCACTTTCTTTTTTCTAAATTCTGTTATTAAATTTTTATTGTTATTACATACTATTCATTTTTAATATTTAGATGACTCATATTTAATAAAAGTGATTGATAAAATTAACATGATTATTTGTTGCTTCTTAATTTTTATGTCAAATTAATAATAGATAATTATTATTGGACAGAGTAATTATTATTGGCTGTATTGATATTTTTTTATTAACCTACTCGTATATAGCAGAAATTTAGTGTATCAAATTATTTTTTAAACACATTATTTAATTTGAGCACCACCATATTTACACAATATTTGATTAATATTTATTGTGATGAAATGGTATGAATTCTTTTGCCCGTAGTCACATATTTCAAAAATAAGTTTTAAAAATAAAAAAATATCGTATCATCTTCAAAAATGGGTCATGTATTAAATTACGTATAATTTACATAAATCTCATAAAACTATCCGTTAATTATATTATTTTCTTACTATTTTTCAAATTACAAGAATTCTTTGAAATTTATGAATTCTGAATAAATCATTGAACTTCCAGATATATCCAAGAGGAGATAAAACATCCAAATACATATGAGATATGAGAGAGATATATCAGAGCGGAAAAAAAAAATATCCGAGAGAAAGAGGAGAAATATATCCAAGAAGGAGATAAGAGGATGAATATATTAGAGAGGATGATAGGGATGTATCAGCGAGAATTTTTAAAAAATTTCTAAAATGATAGGGAATTTTATAGTAATATCTGATACCAAATACTGAAGGTTTTCTTTTTTTCTTATTCCAAATTATTGTTATAGCCTTATCCAATTCCCTATTTTTAGTGCTTTTTTTATTCATTCAAAATTTGAAATCAGGAAACTTTTTCAACCTCTATTTAAAATTCAACTTCCCCACTCCACTCCTTCACAACTACTCTCTCCAGATCTAAATCTCAATATCTCTCTCTCTCTCACATCAAATCCAGAATCTTCTTCCATGGCGATTCAAACTATCTACGGATTGGTATTCTTAGCAACATCCAGCTGTTGCTTCATCTTCCTCTACCTCGCTCTTCAACCAATCTTCTATTTCACCTCCTAACACCGCCGCGGTGCCACTATGAACCGACTCGATCTGGACCGGTAGCAGAGTCGATGAAGAACAATTTTTTTTCCTTCCACGGCGGCGACGCGCAATTCCGGCAGATCGGTTCGTAGATGAATACAAGTATGTTGAATGTATACTTTTGTTTTTTTTAGCTTAGAGCGGAAAAATTACAGTGATATTTGGTTTTTGTTTTGACGGATCTGGATTTGATTTTTGTGATTTCGTTTGTTTCAGTTCAATAGAACTTGAAATCGTGTTATTAATCATAGATTATTCTATAATCTAGATTTATAATTTGCAAAAATGAATTTCTTCGATCGATTATGAATCATGTTATTGTAGCAATTATAATACAAAACATTTTATTGCAAATTTGTGTCAAAATTTTCATTTTGTTACTTTCTATTCGCCATATTGCAATTATATGGATCAAGTTTGGGAAGATGAAATTGCGTTTGAACGAAGGCAGCAGGTTGATATTGGGATTATCTGAACTCAATATTTTCATCATATATTTATATATAAAAATTCATTAAAATTGCAACAAACGACAGATGTTAAGTATTGCAAGTTTAATATTAAAAACATGAATATTAAACTTATAAAATTTTAAATTTAAGAAAACAAGTAACAGTTTTGTATGTGGAAAAACTTTACTTTATCGTTTTTAAAAAATTAAAATTCATCTTCAGATTATTTTTTTTCTTCTAAAAAGCAGTTCAATATATAACCAAACATTATTTTATATTTTTATAAAAAAAGAAAAGCAAAAAATTCATGCACAAACGGCCAAATATCTTCAAAATATAAATGCAATATATTTTCAAACTTTTGCCAACGATGGATTACGTCATAATAAGACTTATTAGACTGTTACGTCATAATAAGACTTATTACATCATCTTTTATTCGAAAAGTATAATACTTTCATGAGTTTCACCATTCAAATCAATAAAGAAAATGCAAGACAAAAATCTATGGATATTCACATTTGTGAGGGGTGGAGTTATAGTTACGGATTCGATAAAATTCAATAATTTAAATTTAAATCATATATTTATTTTTTAAATTTATTTAATATGTATGAACAATTATAGGTTTTAAACCTATAAATTAGAGATCATGAATCTACCTCTATCAAATTTATTCTCATATATCTCATCTTAAGAACTATCTTAATATAAAATAATACTCTCTTCGTTTTAATTTGTTTAATCATGTTTTTCTAGATAGGAAGTTTTAAGAAAGTAGAGAAGAATGAAGACGGTTGAATCTCATGATCTTAAACATGTAATACGAATAATTATAATTAAAGAAATGCCAAAAAGAAAAGAGAGGACATTCTATAGTAAACAGACTAAAAAATTATAATAAAACAAACAAATTGAAACAAAAAAAATAACAAATTGTGAACGACAAAGGATGTAATTGACAAAAAAAGAAAAATTCCTTTCATTCCCCAAATCTATATATATTAAACCAAATATGTTACACAAATAAAAAAATACTAAACTCACAACGTGTTATTTCCTTTTGCAAATGTAAATACAAAAATCACCATTACAATAAACAAATATATAATTTATTAATAGTTATTTATAACCTCTAAGGTTTTTATTATAGAGAATTCCTTTGTAAAGAACTTGCCAATTCAAAGGCATAGATTCCAAACTCTCATCATCAAATTTATCTTTGTTTTGAGACCCCAATTCCACAACTTTATTCGAAAACATAACCTTCTTCTTTGCTTGATTTTTATCTGGTCATACAAATAAAATAAAAAAATCATCAAATAAATTATTAGAGAAATTAACATGAATAGTCAGAGGTTGCAAAAAGTCTCATATTTCATAAAATTTATAATATGATTTATTTGAGTCGAGGATCTATCAGAAATGGTCTCTCTACTTTCTCAAGATATATATGGGTAAGCAGCGTACACATACCCTTCTTAAACTTCACTTATAAAATTGCATAATATAGTATTATATATTTTATTAAGTTGAGGATCTACCCGAAACAATTTCTCCACTTTCTCAAGATAAGGATGAGACGTGTATACTTCATTTTTCTTTAAACCTCACATATACAATTATACTGAATTATTATGGAGTATATTTTATTTAAAAAAATATTTAACAACTTTCAAAAAAATTGAGAACTTTTGTCCTCTATTATACTTTGGGTTTAATCTTTAACACGTACTAAAATCTCCTTATTTTACGCTAGAACACTATTAAATATATATAATAATAAAAAAATCAATTTTTTCACCAAAATAATTCTAACATATATAATATATATTCATAAGGAAATACACAATCCTATTTTTCGATAAAGAAAGATTCAAATAATTGGATAAACCCCTTCTGCTTCTCAAATAAGAGCAAATATGAGCAAAAAGTAACGTTATAAATCGACCCAAACTATAAAATAGAACAATTTCCGAAAGGAGGGAAGAGAAAAAAATACCAATTTGAAGTTCCAATTTGTTGATGAAATCAGAAAGAAGATGTTGATGCACTTTCATAGCAAGGAGAACAACACTTGCAGAAACTGCAAAAACAGCCATAAATGCACTTCCCAATGAATTCTCCATTTTCCTCTTGCAAAAAATAGCCACAAATTATGCAAAAAAAATTATATTTTTTCAGATATTTTGAGGGAAAGATCAAAGGAAATTTTCTTGAAAAACTACAAATAAAAACATTTTATTGATAATAATATGTAAGAAGTTCATGGAATTATAATAAGAAGATAGAACAATGGATAAGTTAAGTTGTTGTATTTAAAGGGAAAAATTTATTTTGAAAATTGTCAACTGTTTGTATTTTAAAAAGTTTTTTTAAAATTTATTCTGCAGTTTCTATCGAATGCCATCAGCACATATATCTGTGGCATTTGACTTTTTGTTTTGTTAACACCAAACAATAAATAGACATTTTATCGATTCTGAATCTACTTTTATCCCCTAAAATTTAGTTTTATCCTAGAAAAATCTTGTGTTTTAAACGAAAATATAGTACATCCAAAGATATTTTTAATTTTTTTTATATATATAAAAAGGTCATATTCATTTTTTACTTTTTTTTTATATATATATAAAAGTCATTAAAACATTTTCATCTAGTATTTTTGATTAAGGTGTGTCAGTATCACTTTTCTTTAAAAAAAATTTTAGAAAGATAAGCGGATTTCTTGTTTATTTTCTTGTATTTGATATGTATGTAAAATCCTAAAATTATTTATATATAATATAGATAAATATTATGAGAAGTGGAGGTCAGGTGGTGGAGGGGTACAGGGATTGGGTGGGGGTGGGAGTAGGGGAAGTAGGCATTAGCGGACTGAGGAATTTGCCGAAGAATGTGCAAATTTTTTTTTAATTGTGTTAACTGTCAAGGGTGTACACCACATAATTTTCCGGTGAAGAGTGTAAGGACTATCTTTTCCCTAATGTGGCTCCGCCCATGGGTGTGAGATGGAGGATATGGGGCTAAAGGTGAAGGTGAATGTGAAGATAAGATGTGTTCGAGGATAAGAAGAACACAATCAATATAAAATTTTAATTGTGAAAATTGTGAAACTCGTTTCCCTACTTTCACTAGGAAACTCCTATTCGTTATTTTTAAAAAACTTATTTTTCAAAAATATATATTCCGTTCTGAGTTTTTTTTTCCAAGAGAGTAAAATTATCTAAAAATAAGAAAAAATTTAATCAAGAATACTTAAAGAAAAAATGACATCATAATTTATTTATTTATTTTTGGCTTAGATCTTAATTTAAATTTCAATACTAGCAAAACAAAAATAGAAAAAGAAGTACAAGACATATTCAAAATTTTGAAGGTCTATGAATAAAGTATCCCATGCAAAATGATGTGAAATTAATAATAATTAACTATTGTGAACTTTCAGCAACTTATGTACTATTTTTTTTTTAATTTTATAAATGACCAGATAAGGATATTGTGTCCTCTAGTTAAAGGTCAAGCTTAGCAATACTATGTTATTAATTATTATATTGAAAATTCCATCAATAATTATCTTTTTAAAAACTTTAATACATTATGGTTAATTAAGATGGATATTCTATTAATCATATTTAACTATGGGCAGTATGATATGATTTTTAGATATTATATGGTCTTTGGTTTCTTAAACTAATCATCATACTAATACCACACTACAAGAAAATGGTGAATTACATGGAGATTTTTCTGGGATTAGTATGAAAATTTGCAGGAAAATAAGTTTCATGCGGATTTTCATACTAATATCTAGGAAAATCTCAATGTAATTCACACTTTTCCTGCAGTGATATCTATTAAATTAGATATGACTCATTTTTCTCTCCTTTTATTTTCGTTTTATTTGATTTGATAACTTGAACTTTATTTTTCTACCAATATGGGTTGTGGTGCAGCGGTGAGATTGTTACACCCTTAACTAGAGATTTTGGATTTGAGTCCTGAATATAGAGAAAATCCTATTGGAAACGTCGGGACTCAAATTTAGTCGGGGCTCCATTGTAGGCTCCAACATTGGATGGAAACCAAAACAAAATGTTATTTTTCTAGGAAGTGTGAGCTAGAGGAAATATATATGATTTTTGAGTTGGACATTATCATCAATTCTGAAAAAATAAGGCAAAAAGTTTTAATCTAATTTTTCATCATAGTCATATTATTTCATTTAGATTCATCAAAAGACACGAGAAAATGACTCCAACAAAATATCATATTAAATATCAAAATAGTTAGTATTAAAATTTTTTATTTGAATTATTCATTGATTCTATGTTGTACCAAATTATGCACCACCCTATATCTAACCTCAAACTTTGGTTAACCAAAATTTAATTTTTTGTTCACGATTTTATGTCCCCCAATATAAGTTATATTGGCTATTAAGTATTGTGTAATCTCCAAATTATACACTTGTCTTGTACTTCCTCTATTAACTCCCTAGCACGTACCATTGTCCCCTAACCTCAAGGGTCCCCAACCACCATTTTCTATTAAAAACAAAATAACGCTTGCCTCGAAAAATAAAGGGCGTAAATATACGAGAGATATCGAGTTATCATATTGAAATTAAATTTTTTGATGTTAATACTATTATTGTATAAGATTATTAAGACATTATATGCATAGTGCTAACAAGAGTATTTACATCATCACTCTCAAGTGAGGTTCCTAAACTTTCTATATTATTAAGACTTTAGATATTTTTTTGCTGTATAAAGTGTTAACATGATATAATTGTGACTTTTCTTAAAAAATTAAAGTCATAATTCTTTATCATAAGTATATATGTAAGTCGAGGTTGAACAAACCATGACTATTGATTTACCATATGCAAAATATAAAACAAACTTGATCCATAAATTTTTATTTTGTTAAAAGAAGATCCATTATTATAAGTTTTATAAAAAAAAATACTCATGCACGACGTAAAAGAATTGTCTGTGCCCATTATATCAAAGATTAGCTAGTTACGATTATTATTGAGATTTTTCTAAAGTTATACATGTATTTTGAAAGTTTGTAATGACATATTAATCATAAGTTCATAACTATTCATTTATAAAGCAAACATAGAGACATGTAATTTATTAATACCGCGTCTTAAGATATTTCAACATTCTATGAAACTGTTATATTTATAAAGAAAATACAACTTAAGAAATTCATATTATATTTTTTCAACTGATATCTATACTAATGAAGGTAATCTATATTCCATAAAACTCATCGAGATACGTATAAGCTGACTTAAACATTCCGCCCAAAATAAGGACCCTTTTTTTTCTATTCCCTTTTGTTCCCTATTTCCCCGCACCCTTATACGACAAACCTTATTTTTCTCTTTTCCACTATATTTTCACCCCTTCAAAACCACCATTAATATATTTTCTTGGATCAAATAATTTTTTTTTATAATTCACATAAAAAAAATTCTCCAGCCATTTTCGGAGAGGGGTAATTTTTCCCATTTTGAAGATCCAACAAATCTTCTTCCCCCGCTCCGAAAATATCATCATCCTTGTGAAATCGAAATTTTTCGAAAAAAATTGAAATTGGGCATGACGAGACCAATAATCATACCTTCGCCTCCATTACTGTCTCTGGATATACGGCAGCCGCTATTATCGAGTCAGAATTCATCTCCGTCGTCGCGCGGCGGCGTCCGCGGTAGCAGCAGCGGTGGGACTGTTGTTCGGAGAGCGCGATTAGCGGAGGTTGCCGGCGGTACGACGGCGGAATGTGCGGCGGTGGCGTGTTGTTGTCCTTGCGGGATTGCGAATTTGTTGGTTCTAGCGGTGTATAAGGTTCCTGCCGGACTTTGTAGAAAGGCTTTGAGGAAAAATCGCCGGAATCGGTTGATGAAAAAGGGGCTTTTGCCGGCGTCGGGAAGTGGACATTGTAGCTGTGATGAGATGGAGCTTCATGCTTACCAGATTTCTAGTCCGATTGCGGTGGTCGGCGGCGCCGGAAACCTAGCAATCGATAAGGATGCTTTGGAGCTGGAGAAGGAAATGTGGGATAAGTTTTATGGTACTGGGTTCTGGAGAAGCCCATCTCAACGAAGTGAAATGTAACGGTAATTTTTCCGATTAATTCTCACGCATCTCCACTAATTTATAAAATGCATCAACTCTATCTATCAAAATCGAAATAAGATTTCAGATTGACATCTTTGACACATTGATTTATAATAATAATAATAAATAGTGTTAGATAGTCACTCATCACACGCTTTTCAGACCAAATCTATGATGAATTTCGGAAAACAAAGTGAAAATGCAACATCGTTTACCCCATAAAAAGAAGTCTTTTGTAAATTCACGTGAATTCCTCTTCGTAGTTTTTCATTTCACGAAGCTCGTAAAATGATTTAATTTCATAAATTCAATAATATTTGGTATTTCGTCATACTTGTCATGAAATTTTAGGTAATTTTTTTTTATTGATCCAAGCTTTCGCCGATAAAGTCAATAAGTACTATTTATCTTATAAAATTAATCGAAGCGCAAGTTCTAATCATCATGATTATAATTAATTGTGTATGTTGTAATTTTCAGGCTTGGGATGAATTAATGTGTATAGGTGGTTGAATGAAGAAGAGGGAGAAATTGTTCTATTTTCTTTTTTTCTCTTTTCACTCTCTTTGTAATTAAAAACTATTTAACTCTTGTATCCACCAAGGAATCTTTGTATTATATTCTTCAATTTCTTTGTCATATTTTCATTTCAAGAATCAAAATCAAGTGTATTGTTCAATTCCAATTTTGTTTTGTTTTTTGATATTTTGTTTCATGGGGTGTTTGGCTATGTAAATAAACAAAAAAAAATACTTTATGTGAAAATTTCACATTAGAATTGTGTTTGATCATATTTTTTGCCATAAGAATATTATAGAAAATTCTTATGATTAAGCGGATTCTAAACTTTCGAATAGTTGTGAAAGAGTACCTTTGGAAGCACAAGCACAAATAGTTCATGATTATCATCAATTCGTGTCGTAAGTAAGGTATTGAGTTAAATTTTACTACGTACATAATCCTAAATAGGCTGTTGGTGATCAATAAACTGAAGAAGATGAGAAAGACTTCAACTTGTCAAGTTTTCAATGCTTCTGAATTCATAAAAATTAATTCTTAATAGTATTATTATTGAAATACAAGTGAAAGGATAAAAAGATTCTAGGGGAATATTTGATTGTAACCATTAATTATCTCCAACACTAATCATTTCTATTAGATGATTTGTTTCTTTTGGACTCAACTTTTTTGGAAAAAATTATCTTATAAATTTAAGACAATTTGAAGAAAGAGGATTACACTTTGGATTAAAGAAGAAAAACATATTTTGTTTTGTTAAATTATATAGTATTTAAAATTTACCGGTTCGACTCACATACAAAAATAATGCTCCTTATTACAATAACATATTGAGTGTGATTCTATAAGTGGAGTTTGGGAAGAATGATGTGTATATAAATCTTACTCCTACTTTGTGCGAGATAAAAAAAATTATTTCTGATAAACTTTCTACTTAAAAATTTACCCCTTTTTGAAATATTTTATTTCCTTCGAGATTAAATTCAAATTCCAATGAAATTTGAAAATTTTAAGACAAAAACACTTATTTTTAAATAAAATGAAAAAATATTTCAAATCAAAAGTAAATAAATAATATATATGGTCAACAAGACCTAATTAAGACTGAGAAGAGTTAAATCATTTCATCTCACTCCTTTTATAGTTTTTTTCTTTTAATAAAACAACCACTATGTTTGGTGTGGTAGTAAATGTGTAATCATGACTCTTGAGTACAAAAGCAACACTTTGCTTTGCTACTAACATAATATTTCATTTATTGATCGTTATCGCCTTCGTTCACTATTATAATTATTGTAATTGTAATCCATCATTATACATGCTAATAACAATCGTCATCTTCAGTCACAACTCACAAACAATCATCATTATCAATCACTTACTATAATCAGTTGTTACTATCGTAACTCACCACCATCAGTCACCATATTATATATCGTCAATCACTTTCTTTATTCACCACCATACTATATATCATCAATCACTTGGATGAGAGTTATGCTTCTACATATCTTATACTAAATGGTCCAATACCCCAAATTAAAGAAAACTCCAAAAAATATCTAGTGCTTTAAACCTATCCTTTTCATTAGAAAATTGATAAATGACAAAATATAATTAAATCTAGTAAACCAATGATGGTAAAAATACTGTTCTTTTCCACTTAAAAAAAAGTACAATAATTGTATTTGAGGGTCCAAACCTGTTGTTTGTCATTGGTGTAAATTACTTGGTATTCATCAGTCCCTAACAATACTTGCACATGTTGCAACTCCAGGTGACTTTCAGAATCTATTAACTTTTACTGAGATTTTTTTGCCCCACCCCCACCCCAAAAGGAAAAAAATCCCACTTGAGATTGGACACCACCAACTCGATTTTTACTCGACTAATTTAAATTTAAATCGAGTAAAAACCTATCAAAGGATAAACGCATTTTCTATTGAGAAATTTCAAACTTGATATGTGTTTTTAATTAAGAATGTAGGAATTTTAACCATTTCATTGCATGATAGGAAGGAGCCAAAGGAGCATGCATAACGGGTTTAAGTGAACCTAGTAAGTTTTTTCAAAACTCAATATTCGTATTTAAATAATCTATCAAATATTTATAAAAATTTGATTGTAAATTCTGTTATTATTATATAGTAGTCATTATTATAGAAACTTATATATTTAAAATTTTGAATTCATCTTTATGTATAAACTGAATAAATAATTTTGTATGTGGTATATAATAAATGAATCCCAGAATTCAGATATCATCATTTAACACACCCATTAATGAGACTAATTATTAATTCTACCTGTTTTCAAATGGCTTTAATCAACAAGTGTTCATTCAACTCATTAGTCACATAGATGTACATACAAAAGGACTTGGAAATAACACTACAATGGACAAGGGGGGGAAAATGTGTGGAGGCTAGTTTTCTGACTTATAGGGGTGGTTTGGTACGAGGGATCATATAATAATCTCGAGATAAAATGTAGAATTATTTTATTTTATATTTAGTTAAGAGTATCAGTTAATCCTTGAATTATTTATATTATTACGATTGAATATGTGATATCATGTCCATAAGATTACTTTGTTTATCTTGTTTCTCATACCAAACGACCTCATAGAACTAATATTACCTATCTGAATAGATATTTCTTCAAATTAATAAATAAAAATGAAAAATACATATTATTTAATCAAAGTTAAGCAATAAAAGTTTATATACATGATTTTTTTTTGTTTGGTTTGAAAAAGTAATAATTAAAATTTAAAATATATGTATATCATTGAAAGTTGAAATTGTTCCTTTTTGAAAGTTTAGAATATCTTTGTCATAAATTCTTTTTCTTCAACAACTATATTCTATAATTATTGATGGACCAATAAGGCAACAAGTTCATTTTTTTAGGGTAACACTATTCCCATTTGACTATATCTTCTCTATACTATTTCATTTTAATTTTTTGAGAAAGTTACAAGTATTCAATTATTCATCCTTCATTTCTTTGTATATAGTAATCATCAAATATTTAGATTAATAATCCTTTTTAATTTTTTTAAATGATATCTAATATTAATTTTGGGGTCTAAATAATTTCAATTTGTATTAAACCGTAAAGTGTTATATATCAAAGACGATTTTATGTGGCCCATTTTGATACTAATCATTTAATTTTTAAAAGTAGGTTTCATATTTTTTTATTTTTTTCAACTCATTTTGCTTTGTCACTTTTGGCAATATTTAATTCAACCCCCTAATTAATACTAACTTTTTAATTATTTTTTTCCCATGTACACCGGGAAAGTTTAAACTACATGAGGGGACATTCGATGTATACACCAAATAGATCATACATTGGATATATACAAGTTTAAGGTGGGATCATCAAATTTAATTTACGTGAATTGCGATATCGAGAAGAGCTTATATCTAAAACTTGAGTTGTTTAGAGGAAGATTTGAGCTAATGTCCATTGTAATTTGCAGCTGAATAGCTTCGAAGCTCAAAATTTAAAATTTGACCTGTTGTAAATGTGAATCGTATCGAGTAAATTATATGTCCAAAGACTCGAAACATCGAGAGGAGCTCGTATCTAAATTTTGGGATTGTTTAGAGGATATTTGAATTGATTAGTTTGGGGAAAATCAGCTCATTAAGAAAGATGAACTGTTCAAATATATAAATATTATATAATAATGTATATACATCTCTGATACATAATTTTACGTTATATATATACAATTTTACATTGTTTGTATATAATAATAACAATATACATTACATAAATGCGACTACTTTTTTTTATTTTTTTTTGGCGGCGGTACATTTACATAAGAATCCCACCAAACAATTCCCATATGGTTGGAAGCCCAATTCTAAAAGCCCAACTCATATGATAATGAGATATTGAACTTATAAGATTGATAAAGAGTGTATGCTTTTTTCATTTTAATAATAACAATACTTATATATAGGGAACTAGACAATGTTCGACTACTTATTAACCTTCTACCTTAATACTCGACCTATATATCTTCCTATCTAGGAAGGTCATGTCCTCGATAAGTTACAAGTATGTCATGTCTGTCTAATTCACCTCCCCAAGACTTCTTCGATTTGTCTTTACCTCTCCTAATTAATACCCACTATAGCCAATCTCTCACACTTTATCACTGGGGTATCTGTGCATCTTCTTTTCATATGTCCGAACCACCTTAGTCTCGCCTCCCTCATCTTGTCAATTATAGAGGTCACTCCCACCTTATCCCGAATAGCTTCATTTCTAATCTTTTCTCTCCTAATATGTCACACATCCATATCAACATCCTCCTTTCTGCTACTCTCATCTTCTGGACATGCGAGTTCTTGATTTACGAACACTCCCCTTCATACAACATAATTAATCTGACTATCACTTTATAAAATTTGATGACACTTTCTTATCACACAAGACTTTTCATTTTATTTTTTTTTGAAAATGATGGCCTCCACTGGTATCCTAAATAATTCTCATCATATTATTTTCTTCATCTCTCCCTTGACTTCCTTCACCTACAAAAAAATAAATAATAAAGAGAGCATACAAAATTTTCTTTCCATATGAATATTTAAGATGCAATTTGTGGTCTTATCTTTTTTCTTTTTAAGTTAATCTATTGCCCTTCAAAATGATGGAGAATTTAATTTTTTGTCTAAAACTTGTTCTCTTTGAAAGTAGTTAAAGACATGATTATCTAATACGATCCTAATACCTAACTAACTATTCTTTTATAAATAAAAATTAAGCAACCTCTAAATTTATGTGCATCATTCTCATGCATAAACATATTAATCTCTTCTGTATCATTTCAATTTTATCGGAAGGTTTCCAAAAGAATACTATCATCTAACTAATTATTATAAGAATATCAAAACCAAAATTATATATTTTTTTAAAATATATATATATATATATTTTTAGTGGTGGTATGGAAAAGCAAATTAAAGGTAGTAAAAGCTAAACGTGACCTCCAATTTCACTATTTTATAGATATATTCCTCTCTTTCACTTTGTCTTCTCTAATTTCTAGGTTCCTGAAAGGGACCTTACCGGTTCAACAATTCATTTTCTTCTTTCACCCAATTTCCGGAGCCTTTTTCTAAATCCATATCAGGTAAAAAAAAATTCCTAATTTTGCGAAATGCGACTTGAAATTCTATGTATATTGTTCGAAATTTGAGTTTTTTTTCTGTTTGAATTGAAATTTTTGGTGTTTTTAGGGTATTTTTTAGGATATGGAATGTAATAGGTGAGATTTTAGATTGTTTGTGTCTAAAGTTTGAATTTTTATTGGGATTTATGTTTGTTTGGGGAAACTAAAGATTCCCAATTTTTTGTTTGTGTGTGTATTTGTAGAATTGAAATATGTATATGGTGATATTGTTGGATTAAGAAATTGCCCATGTTTGTTGAAAGTATCAATATCGGTGATCTTGTTGGGAATAAGAGATAAGAAATTTGCATTTCTTTGATTATATTTTAGTTGAAATAAGAAAATAGTTTTTCTTTTTTTCTAGTTTGGGATCTGTTTCTACAAATTTTTAGCTTTTAGAGGAGGCTAGTTTGTGTTGTGAGATCTGACATTGGACTTATTATTGGGGATTTGTTAGGTTTGTAAGGTTTTTGGGAATGGATGAGGTCAAGAAATCAGAGGGTCATATGACATCACCTGCAGCTTTTGTGGAAGGAGGAATTCAGGATGCATGTGATGATGCTTGCAGCATTTGTCTTGAGGCTTTCTGCGAAAGCGATCCTCCCTCGGTGAATGCTAAAGACTGCCTGTAGTTAAATGTTTGATATTAGTAATGTTATGTTACTCTGTTACCATAGTGACTTTGATAGTGTGTAATATATCTGTTTTTTTTCTTCTGTAGGTAACTAGCTGCAAGCATGAGTTTCATCTCCAGTGCGTCCTGGAATGGTATGTATCTGTAAAAATTCTGTCTTTACTATCTTCGTTGATTTCGAGGATATCAATTTGCTATTCCGATTTTTGTTAGGCAAGTAAAATATTAGTGAGGTATTTAAGATCAACTGACCCAGAGAGGGCAACAATTGAATTAGATTGCTATTGTGTATTTTGCTCTTTTTCCTTTTATGGGGGGTGGGGATGATGTTTGTAACAAAATATGAGATTGAATAGCAAATAGACAGGTGAGAAAGTTGTTCCTTTAACTAGTTGTAAGATGAGCCAGGGAAAGTAGATCGTATTTGAGCAAATTATATGTCACAACTTTGAAAATCAATGTTACCTAACGAGGGAGAAGTGTATTGTGTACACACACACCTATGATCCTATTGCAAGGTACTGGAGAAGAAGAGCAATCTGATAAAAGAATGGAAGTGGTGTTATGATTCTATTGCTATGGACTTGAGTCCCACATCTGTTTGATTGGGAGTTGATATGGGGCTTATATAGCCTTGGGCTCACCCACCGCAGTAGCTGCTTTTGGGGTGTGGTTATCCTTGGGTTGTATATCAATTTAATGGGGAGCTGACGTGTGGCTTATATAGCCTTGGGTTCTCCCACCTCAATAACTAGCTTTTGGGGGGTGGTTATCCTTGGGTTGTATCAAGTGGTCTTTGAAAGGTGATTGGTGGAACTTGACACCAGTGAGTCTATTGGTGGTTGTTATTGTTTCTTTTTTGGGTCAAAAGGGTGGTTGTTATCGTGGTTGGCATATGGCACTGGCTCTTTTTCTTCCTTTTCCAACCATCTTTTAGTAGTAGTTACTCAATGCTGTATATTCTTTATCACATAGTTTTTTGCACCAGTTTTATTTAGGATATTGCTTGCTTTCAGAAGACAAAATAGTTGAAGTGCACGCAAGTTGGCCGTGATACTGCCATTATGAGCAAGAAAATGAAAAAAACTACTACTACTATCTCTTAATCTCAAGATAGTTAGAGTCGGCTATATGTTGAATACCAAGGCTCCCTCAAAGATTACTTCCTTCACATGTGCTGCTCGGGATCCAGTTTCACCAGGTAAGGAAACTGGGATGCGTAGTTGGTGTTGCACGTGCAAAAAACATAGAGAGGATTAAACTATTTACTTCAATACTGTGAGTTTGCAGAGCTTTATGTATTCTTAGTTCCACATCGCTTGGGTTTTAACAAACACATAAGGAAATGCTAGCGACATTGAGATTGGACAGGGTAAAGAGCGATGGAAGGCATGCTGATAGCTCTTGTGGGTGCTTTTTGGATGTATTGTAGTAAGGAACAAAAGGTTTGACGGAGTGGAGAAACAAGCATGAGGCATAGAGAGTTCAGTATTATTCTGTATTAAGCGGTCCTACTTGAACAGCCATTTGGATAGACTTATTGGAAGTCAATGTTGAGCTTTTGTATTACTTGTTACCATATTGGTAGGGATTAATTAATTACCTCTTCGGTTTATCAAATATAATGACAGACCTAAAAATCATTGCGAATAAATGAAATTGGTAGTTGTGTTTATAAAATGCATCGTATGCCTTTCGTGAAATTATGTGTCTCGAAAGTTATTTCCCTCCCCTCCATTTTATGAACCAGTGATTTTTTCTTTTAGATATCCTGTAGAGATACAGTTATATTAGCATCTACAGTTATATTAGCATCAAGATGCTGTAGAGATGCAATACACCCCCCCCCACAGATACACTCTGCTTTACAATTAAAGTTATAAATATTTCTTTGTATGCTAGGTTGAAGAGGTAAATAATCCTTTATTATGGGTGGGGTTGTTTAATGGGTTTGGCTTATAGACTGGATGTTTATTCTGGAACATGAGAAGGAAATGATTTAGGGACTATACTAGTCATGATGAACATTGAAGTAAACAGTCTAATTAGTTTAATTTTTTATAAAACAGGTGTCAGAGAAGTTCTAATTGTCCTATGTGTTGGCAGTCCATAAGTCTGAAAGATCAGATGAGGTTTCTGTGGCTTCATTTATTTCAGTTCATAATTTTTATGATTATGATTCACTGGTATAGCCCTTACTTGACATTAGTTGACTTCCCTCTTTCAGTCAAGAATTGTTTGAGGCTGTGGAACAAGAAAGGAATTTTAGAGTTAATGCAGAAAGAAATGCTACACTATTTCACTTTCCTGCGCTGGGAGATTTTGAACTACAGCATGTGTGTGGCTGCCTTAAAGGATAAGCATTTTTCTTTTTTCATCTGATTTCTGAAGTTTCACAAGCTAGCCTGTTGTGTTTACCTCTATTTATTCTTCATTCATGGCACTACAGTTACCTGTGGATATTGATGATCCTGAACTTGAAGAGCGCATTCTTCAGCATTTGGCTGTTGCTGCTTCAATGGGAAGAGCTCACCATGCGGGTCGAAGGGAGGGCTCAAGAAATCGCTCATCCACCAATAACCGTCCACAACTTTTAGTATTTCCAACTCATCATAATTCATCTCCTACCGCTTCTGTTTCACCTTATCCTACTGGATCAATTTCTGATCCTGCTGCAACCACAACAGTTGATTCCCCTCTTCCCATTAGCTCCGGTAGCAGTGATTCACCACGACAGATGCCTCACCTTTCATCAGTTCAAAGTGATCAATTTTCTGCTTTATCATCTGGTTCTGTTCTAACGCCTGCCACAACACAAGGAATATCTAGTGGTGATAGGTAGTTATGGTTTTCGACATCCTTCCAATTTTATGCACACCTGGGCTTTATCTTAAATTGGTTTATGATGGGTTGGATTGGTAACTCATGCAGATTTCTTAAATTAGCTCTCATTTGTTTTTGGGTTTTCTGTCTTTCTAGAAGCTCTTCTAGTTCATCCTTTACACCAATCCATAGGAGAGCTGGACCATCAGAGTTGCAGTCATTTTCAGAGTCCTGGAGATCTCGATTTAGTTCTTTGTCTATGAAGTATGAATGACTTCACTCAATTACTTTTATTCTTAATATTAGCAGTTGTACTTATTTTGTGTTTTTTTGGGGTCATCTTAAGCCTGGTGTGTGTTATATATGGTCTTGTGCTCCAGATATAAAGAATCAATCTCAAAGAATACACGAGGGTGGAAGGAGAGATTGTTTTCTCGAAGTTCTTCAATGCCGGATGCTGGTCCTGTTAGGAGAGAGTCAAATGCTGGAATTGCTAGTCTATCTCACCTGATGGAACGTCTGGAAACTCGAGAAAATAGTAGAGCTGGCTCTGTTTCAGCAGTTACTAATATAGTGGATTCTTCACACACACTCCAAAGAGACCATGGTAATATGGGTACTCATATTGGAAATGGATTGAACAGAAACTCAACAGCTTCTGCTGCAAGTTCAGCTCAGAATTAAGTCTTCTATTTAAGCATTTACCTGGCATCTGTCCTCAGCATTTCATCTTTGAATGTAAGTCATGCCACCTGTAAAGGGAAGTTTTCTTTTTTTTCTTCAGTGAATTTTTGTTTTGCGGTTCTCCTTGTTTATAGCCTTTGAGGATTGCTGTTTCGTTATTAAATTTGGGGATGTTACAATGGGGTTATCATCATTGTCTATTGTTGGTCTCGCTGAATAAAAGGTCAAGAAATATAATCATACACTTCCCTTGTTTGAATGAAAAAACCCTGTTGATACTTTCAAATAGAGACCAATTAACTGAACCAATCCCATTTGATTTTAGAAGTTATGTAATATTTATTTTTTCAAAATAGATCATAATTTCTTTCCTCAGAATGTATGATGAATGGAAGCAAGATTGGATTGACGTACAGAAACTTTGTTTTGTTTGAACATTCATCTTGTTTTAAATAGACAACCCAAATAGTTTTCTGGAAACCAATGACAGATGTTTTTGTTATTAATAACTACTTAGCGGTTGCATAATTAATTAATTACTGCCTGATTATTAGTTTGGCAGCTATAACTCTACATAAAATGTAGTAGAAATTCAAATCTGAAAAATATGTCAGGTCTATTGCCTCTATCTTGCCAAAAGGGACTTGACGATACAACAAATTAGGGGGTCACAACTTCTGCGATTGGGAGGTGTCTGAGTTTCAAAGATTGTTGGCCCTACTCTCTAAGCAAGTTATAGCGGGTTGATAAACCCGATGCTTTGTGGTGGTGGGGTTTGGGGTGAATGGTATGTTCTCAATTAAGTCTTTTCATGAGAAAATTTTGGGTAGGGAAGAGGAAGCTTTCCCTTGTAACGCAATTTGAATACTTAAGGTGTCGGCGAAGGTGTGTTTTTTCACTTGGCTAGCTACTAGAGGGGTGATCTGATGGCGGAAAATCTTAGAAAGCAGAAGGTTGTCTGCGTCAGCTGGTGTTATATGTGTACGGAGGCAGGAGAGACAGGGATCTTCTTCTTCTTCAGTGTGGTCTTTCCATGAGGTTATGGTGGAATATGTTAGGTGGTTTGGTACTTCTTGGGCTATGCCAAGAACTGTGAAACTGAAAGAATCGTTGTTCAGTTGGAAGGGCAGGAGAAAAAGGAGAAGACATAGAGCATGGAACGTAGTTCCTCTAGAATTAATATGGGTGGTTTGGAGGGAGAGAAATATATGTGCTTTGAGGGAGTAAAGTCGATTTTTTCTCAGTAGAGACTACAATAGTGTCTGATCCCTTTTTTTTTTTTGGTGCACCCATAGAGTTCTCAATTGTAGTGAAGATTGGGTGGAGTTCGCAGAGAATCATTGCATTTTGTAGTTTCTTTCCTTTTGGTATGCCCTTACATACAGCCAAGTCTTTGACCTTGTTTATGAATGAATATACGTTTACTTGATCAAAAATAAATAAATTAGCTTTGCCTTAGCCTATAAAAGAAAAAAACACAGCTCTACTACATTTCTGGCTTTCTTTTTTGATATTTGTCTAGATTTTATCTCATGTCTGGGAATCTAAGTTTGAATGGTGTGTTGAAATATAGATAGTCTTAAGTAGGATGGGGTCCTAAGTCATAAAGTTGTAGAAAATCATATTGTTTTTAGGGAAAAGGGCCTGATATACCCCTCAACTTTGCCATTTAGTGCTGATATATCCCTCGTTACGAAAGTGACTCATATATATCCTTACTATTATACAAATGACTCACATATACTCCTACCGTTACAAAATGAGCTCACATATACCCTTCATGAGATTTTCTACTTTTTTAAGGGGTATATCACTTTTATAAGTTATCTACTTTTTTGTGAACCACTTGTATACTGAGATTTTCTCTCACCTCATTAATACATTTATCTTTAAAAAATATCTGAATAGCCTCCCCTCCCTGGACCCTATGTTGCTCACTCTCCAAAAATGCTGCGACACCCGTCTCAGATCCTCAAAAGTTGCACAAGCTTTGGAGGATCCGGTGGTATTTTTGAAGAGTCTGAGCAACATAGTCTGGACTTGCTGCATTCTTCTTTTGGAAACTAGGAATTGCTAACTTGCCTACACTTTTCTTTTCTCATTTTCAGGTTATTAACTTTGCTGGGAGTTCAAATATGACATGCTGAGGACGAGATATTTTCGTTCATTCTATGGAGAGGAGAAGTAATAGCAGTTGCAACATGAATGTGATTTGCCTGTAAATATGTTAATATACGTTTTAACGTGTATCAAATGTTGAAACGTATCACTAGAATCTGGTAGAGATCATTGTGTTGGATATTTACAAGTTACAACTTGATAAAATTAACAGAATTTTGGTTATGACATAAACCTTACATAGACTCTGTTTAAGTTTGTTTGGGTTGAATGTTGGACAAAAAAATTAGCTGCATTTTATGTTCACTGCCTTTATTTCACATTTGGTTGGCCTTTTCCTTTGCAAACTTTATATCTAAATACTGAATGATCGAATTTACGTTTTTTTTATACATAAGAATCTATACATATATATGGGCAACCTTGGTCTATATATATGTTGCTAGGGAAAAAAGTTGTGCCTTCAAATCGAACGCACCTAAGAAAATAAGTAAGAAACGCTCTTAATACTTCCAGCGTCCAAGACCAGAAGGATTAAAAAATTTAAAGTAGGCTGCTCCATGAAATTTATTATATATGAATAATATACCAATAAATAAATACTAATTATATACACAAATAATCATTACCTAATTCTTTTCATCATACGTGGCTTTTTAAAATTTTAAGCAAAAATGTTATTTTTTTCCACTGAAAACAAAAGAGAAGAAAGAGAGAATCTAACTATAGAGAAAACGACATATTCCTACTAAAGTTTATAAAATCATGAATAGACAGTGAACTTCCAACTGTAAAACAATGATTTTTAAGTTTTCTGTGTAAATAGTATAAAAATTAATATATTTATAAAACTAAGTTATTACTTATAAATAATTATAAGAACTTTTTTTGACAAAATATTACTAATTGATAATCTGATAAAAATAATAACTATAAGTTAGATCATACATATAATATTGAAAGAGTTACACTATCAGTATATATAAGTTAAAACTTTTTTCGAATGGGGTGGGGGAGTAGTTGATATTTCGCTATTTTGTTGAATTCATAACATAAGTTTAAAGAAAATAATCAAAAGAAATTAGCTAATGGAATTTATTAACAACCATGAATTATTTTGGAATAAAAACAAAAGACAAGTCTTAATTTTTCTTCTCTTATGACTTATTTAATTGCCACTAAATACCTCTATTAATTGCATGCATAATTATAAAATATCCATCTTAACCTCTACGATATGACATTGATAGAAAACAAATCATTTATTTATTTTTATTATAAAAAAAATAGAAAGAAGATTAAAAGTTGAAGAATCTTAAAGTCACATCTCAAATTTTAATTTCACTATTTTCATGATAAATTTCACTTGTCAAATGTCAAGTCAATAAAAATACTAGTAAATAATTAACGTGTGGGTTAGAAGGCTAATATCAACACATCTTTTTAATTACATCTTTCCTTACTAATTACTAAAGCAATTGATTTTATGTTATGATGTCCACCTCAAGTAATAAGTAAGATGTCATTTGCATGAATTTTTTATTTTCAATTTTTGGTTCCCAAAATTACAATATTATAGTAGAGCAGTATTTTTCTTTTATGGTAAGTTTGCCCATTTCTTCGTGTATTTAGGTCTATAATTCAATGAAATGAGGAGATTGATAAGGATGTCACACATTATATTTGTATCTGGTCACTACAAATAAAAACTAGAATTAGCTACGAACTTCAACGCTAATCTATTGTTAATATACACGTAGCTAATAGAAATTCGTCTTTATATAGAATCAGCTATAAAAAAAATTCGCCGCTAGCTAAATCTTATTTTTCAAAATAGTGGTGTCCTAAGCGATAAGAACGTGTCAATGAGACATGAGACATGAAAGTAAGTTTTATAAAATGATTATTACGCTGACTATGTTGTACAAGGGAGGATCAGTCAAGAATTCACGTGTTCAGAAGATGAAACGTAACATAAATGAAGATGCTTAGATGGAACTATGACAGATTATAATAGACATTAGGAACAAAGATTAATGACTTACATTGACAAGCTAGCAAGTGTAATAGTGATGTACTTTTTAAAAAAATATTTTTATAATGTCAAATTATAAACAATTTTTAAATTTCCAAATAATAAAAGAATACAACCTACTAAGAGTACAATTATAAACAGATATTTGTTACACAGAAATAAAGTCGAACCCATGATTTCAAGATCATGAGATCTCTGCATTTATTATGGGCCAGAGTTACAACAATTATTTATATTATTAGACTATTTTAAAGTTTATAAGATGTTTAATTATCTAGTTAAGAGGAATAAACACATACCTACCAATAAGAATGACATTCGAGTGGTAAGTATTCTTTCGTCCAAAACTTCAGGCTCAGATTCAAACACTAAATATGAAATTGTCTTGTTAGAAACGCTTTACCCTAATAATAGAAAATATCTAATATCTAATACATATTTAAATTTAATCAAGCCTTACTACGAATACTGAATCAAAATACGCATATGTTTTACGAGAAACAACAAAACTCATGAGTGTTTTATAATCTCTTTTCCTTTGGATTAAACATTTAATATGGACCCATAAACATGCAGTGACATGAAAAGTAATTAATTTAATATCAAATTAAAGCATAATAATTCTCTCTTTGCCGTCCAAAATACCATTCATAAAAAGAAGATTAAAAAAGACAAAAGCTCTCCTAATCCACAAATTGGGATAATCTTTTCTTATTCATTAAATTAAAATTAAATATACTTAAAGGTTTCCAATAGAGATAAAAAGTCAGCTTAAAATTCTTGTAGGTCTAGGGCATTGTCCAAAAGATCTAATATTCAACAACTAAATAATCAAGAAATCACGTTTGAAATGACAAATATTATAGCATCTCGAAACTCGTAAGTTTTGATTGTTAGTGACAGATTTAAAATTTTTATAATATGAATTACGATTTAAAAGAATGAATGCTAACACATATATACAGGTTTGTTTTTTATTTACTTTAGCACGTGAATGTAAGATTAAACCTCGAAATATCATAGTGTCTGAAAACTTGTGAGTTGTGAGTATGATTGCCAATGACATGTTCATAATTTTGATAATAAGAATTACGATTTAAAAGAGTAAATCCTAATATGTATATTTAATTTTCTCTTTACTTTCTTTAACATGCGAATATAAGATTAAACCTCGAAATATTGATTCTCTCGAACTCCCTAAGCCACTAATTAATTCGCGAACCCATAATTGAATTGACCAACTGATATGAAATAAACCACGAATATCTACATATACGAAACAATTCATAGAAGAACACATTTGAAATGACAAACATCACAAATCTCGCGACTTTCTAACCGCTAATTAGGCTGATTCAGAATTAAGACGTCATAAATCACGTCTTAAAATAACAAATTTACAATATATTCAATTCAATCTTAATTTTTCTTTAACACGTGTATATTAGGTTGAAAACCTCGAAATATTGATTCTCTCGAACCCACTAGGCCACTAATCCACAAACCCATTATTGAATTTGACATTTAAATGTAAAGAAAAAAACCGCAAATATTACAAATCTTTCAAACCACACAAAAAAAAATCTAAAATTTCTTAGTGGGCCTTAAAACTAAATCCTAAATTTCAAAGAAAATATAAATAAGAAGGAATTAAATACAATGGGCCATAATTTAAAAAAACCCAAAAAGGACATGAACACCGACAATATCTAAGGGCAAAATAGTCAATACACAACCATGATGTTTTAGAACAAGACAGACAATCTTCCATTTGGAGAGCTGTCTTTGTTTTTCCTTAAATTCTTGTGAACTAAGCTTAAAGCCACGTAATATGGTACGGTGGTGGAACTGCTCATCCATCATTTAAATTGGAGGTTTCGGGTTTGAATTCTGAATATGTAAAAAATTATGTTGGGAGCGTCACTCTCGTATGGACACTGTAGTGCGCGATTTGAATTTAGTGGAAGCTCTAATGCGGACTACGAACACCGAATGAAAAACGAAAAAAAAAGAGTTTAAAGTCACGCGTTTCACGCGCGAAGAAAGGGACGTGGGGCTTACGTAGCGTAGAAAACAGCGGGAAAGTTGTGGCTTTTTACTCAGAGACAGGAAAATGACAGCTCGCTTACCGGCTTTGTTAAGACATAAGCAAATTTGGAAACTAGATTTTTTTTATGACTTTTTACTTAATGAAAACGAAACCGCAATCGCTATTCTTTGGATTATACGACATAGATAAATTGCATTAGGAAAGTTTCATACGATAAGTTTGATGGAGAAAATATATAGGAGATTTTGAATCTGAAATTTATTTGAGAGATCTTTTGCTCAACTAACTCTATTAGTTTTGAGAGTGAAATTTTATAAATTTGTGTCTGAGATTGTTTCGAACTTGGACTCTTTGATTGGGAGATCTCCTGCTAAATTAACTAGGTCATTCTTATTGGTTAAATTTTATGAGTTTGTGCATGAGATTTTATATAAATTTAATTAATATATTCAATTTGAAATTTGTTAATGGTATTGTTTATTAGTATATATAATATCTACATTAAAATAGGACAACAACAATAACTTGACTTAAGGCTCAAGTTAATTCAGAATTCAAATTTTATGAATTAATACGAAAGAATTGTTCGAAGAGAAATGAATCCTTACTTTAATTGAAATTGGTGCCTAATCAATAATAAAGATGGACCAATTTGGTTTCATACTTTGAGTTCATATTTTGATTACAATTTAGTGTATTTGACTGAGTTTAAAATTTGTTTTTATCTTTTAAATGTGCTTTAAATATTTATACGAGATTTGGTTGAACTTATTTGATTTAGAGCTTAAAATTTATGAATTTAAATTCAAGTGTCTTCATAAATTATTTGATCTACTCCATTCGAAACCAATATTTACACTCATTAGTAAGAATAGTAACACATATATATTATTTGCGTCAAAGTTATTAAGTTTGAATTAATATATAATATCGACACTATGTTAATGAGCGGCTCATTTTTTATCTTGATATATGGCTTGAGCCAAGCCGTTTAAGAAGAAATTAATTAAAGTAGGTGGCTCTATGAATTATGATTACTCAACTTTATTACTACTTAATTAAGGGATTTGTCCCTTTACCAAACCTTTTAATTTGCACGTACTCGTCAAATCGTACTTGTCCTTTGTGTTTATGGTTGGATCAACATTTAAAGCAATGACAACTCAAACTTTAGGTTTTATAATAATTAATCTTTTTGCAAATACATAGTTATAAGTTAGTAGAGCTTGCTATAAATGACAATTATAATGAGTATATATGTATTATGATTTAATTATAATATTTTAATAAGAGGTAATGCATGAATCATGCTTCAAACTCATTGAAGGGATTGTGTAATTTCTAATCACTTTAGACGAATTCGAAATTTGAAGTTTACTATTTCTATATAAGAATAATTGGATTTACAGTCAAATATTTATAGGTTTTTCAATGCTAAAAATATCATATTCGTGTGAATCAATAACTTTAAAACTAGATCCACGTATGTAAAAAGATCATGTAATGATAAAGTCTCTTGAAGCTAACGTTTTTATAAAGAAATCTTAACATTTTTAGCGAGTCGGCTAGAAAAATTTACCCCTAACGTCCTAACCATAATAATTTATAATTGATGATGTATATAACAAGTGTATAACACCAAGTATATACCAACTCAAATTATTTTAAAGAAAAAAATAAAAAAATGTTTTTTTATATATTGAATTTTATTTAGTTTCATACCTACTTGGCTAAACCGACACTCCGTGAACTACCAAAATGGATTATTCTTGCTTACGCTTAGTGATGTTTTTTTTTTGCTCTACTAACTTTTTTTTTGTTTGATTGTGATGGATGTTTGGTATCAGAATTGAAACTTGATTAAATTTGAATTCGCGTATTACATAATTTATTTTTGAAACAATATTTTTATTCAAATTTTTTCATTATCAGAAGCTAAAACCTAAAATCTCTGATTAAAAATTAAAAATTTCAAACCAACTCATCACAATCTACGTTGATGTTCCACTAACTAATATTCTGAATCTGTATCACTCGTGAACTTTCCACTTCTTCAACACCTCTCAAAGAATATGTTTAAATGAATTAACAAATATTATTTAGAAACTAATTGGGATATATTATACAGTATAGTCTGACAAGGTTGTTTGTTAGTCCACAAAAATCAATCGGAGTACATTTTAGACATTAAAAAATAACAGGTCAGCAACTACAAAAGATAGCATTTTTTTAAAAAAGAAATTATAATATCAAGAACTTATATATAATTATTTTTTGAGTTAAAATTGGGAGCAAAGATTTACGTTTGAAAAATAATAATTAAAGATCTCAACTCGAACTCATTGAAAGTAAATACGATAACAAACTTTTTAATTTGCGTTTATGAATTTTTTTTACATATACGATGTAATACTTACACTATTATAGATTCTGATTACTATCATGAACTTGATAATTTGATATAGTATTAATTAATTCTTGATGCTGATGTAACAAAGAGCGTTAATCTTTAGATGTGTACTGAATAAAACCGGTAATTGATACAATAGTTAAAGCACATGGTACAACACTTAACAAGCAAATTAATTAACCTTGCTCTAATGACACAATAATTGCTCAAACAAATCACTTGCCGACAATAATTAGAATGTGTAGCAGTGTAAATATTATTATTATTATTTTATATTATAATATGTGTGGACTTTTTATTAATTTTTTTATTTTTAAAAAGACTTGCTATTTTAGAGATCCATCACACAACAACTTGCAAAAATAAAACCAAAATAATTAGCCAACGAAAAGATGGGAAAATGTTGAATTTAATTTTGTTTACAACATGTGGTCAACATGGGCAGCTGCAATTCATTAATCAGAAAAAAATGATTTTTTTTTTTAATTTGGAGATTCTAATTAAAAGCTGTCTGATTTGATAAATCTTAAAAATGATGTGCATGATTTGCAACTTTTTGATATATGATTAATTATGTTGTCTAATATGGCCTAATAATGTACTAATATTTTATTGATCATTTGGTCAACATATATTTTACTAGTAGTTACTGAACTAGAGATATATAGTATATTAGGTCTTAATTAAAAAAAAAAAAAAACTTCTTAAAATGAGCACATTAAGTCCTTCAACTTTTCAAAAATGTACATTGCTTCCCTTAAAATACCATTATACTTCCTACGTCTCAAAAATACTTGTCGTTCCTATTATAAAAATATCTCAAATACTAGTCATTTTAGAAGTTCAAGATAAAATTAACTGTTTTTTCTCAATTTACTCATCGTAATTATTTTTGAAAACTACAAACACATCGATTATGACAGATAAATAAAGCATATATTTTTATCTTACGATAAAAATAATAATATCGTACTACTTATTGTCTCTATACTTAAAATAGATATTTCATTTTACCTGATCAATTTAAGAAATCAAAAAAATCTTAGTTATGTCTGCAATAATTTCAAATTTGTGCAAGAATTATTATATTTTTAATAATTTGAGACATACAAAAATTATAGAGTTAGGACTGTCGTAAATCCTATAGAGATGTGTGCAAGAATAAGAATATCCTATAGAGAAAGAACACCGACCAACAAACTCCAAAACCCAACAAAAAAGAGGGAAAAAAAGGAAAAGATAAAAAAGAGAGAAAGGATTAGGTGAATTATTTGGATATTTTATTTAAGATATTAGTTATAATATATATTATTTTTAGGTCAAATTGTTGATCTTGTATAGTTGGTGTATAAACTATCTAAGTTATAATATTAATCTTAATTTCAGAATTATAATTTTGAGATATTTTTATTTGAACCAAATGACCTCTGAAGGTAACGGCATAGCAACAAATATTTTTTTATTTTTACTTAGGAGATTTTGGGACGATATATATATATATATATATCGAACATCGAGCGAGAGACTAAAAACAAATAGTAAGTAAGAAAGAGTAGCATCGTGGCTTAAACTCAAAAAACAAAATAGAAGGCAGCTAAGCGTAAGCTTAATGCAATGAATATTGAGTATCGCCCACCCGTCGCGTGGGGCCCCCATTTTACAGGCTGCCCAAAATAAAACCTAAAAACAACAAATGAAACCTCTTACCTTCTTCCTCTTCTTATGGAGCCAACCAACTACTTTAACTTTAACTCTACTTTCGTTCGATATTTGATATTTATATTAGTGTTTGATTGAATTTGAATTTACGTTGAAAGGGGTAACATACTTTTCAATAAGGATGATTTCGTATTCAGAACTCGAATTCAAAATATCTGATTAAGAATAAAGAAATACTTACCACTCTGTTACGATCCTTCTGGATTGAATAACTCACCTTTTTCATTTGCTCCATTTTATTTCTTTTCTCCACATGTCGTCATGTCCATCCCTTTTTAAAACTTTAAAGCAAGACCTCCCCACTTCCTTCTAGTAGTTTCATATATTAATCTCTAACATTTAATTGATTATAATGGTATCACACATCTCATTTTTCTGTCGAGCTATAATTGTATTAACAATATATTTAATGTAATCTGTTTTCATGAAGTTTGAAAGAGTATATTCTATGCGAATTTTATTCTTACCTCAAGAAGATAAAAAGACGATTTACAACATTTATAAATATAAATAAGAATAAGATTTGGGTAGAGTATATATTCTCTTCATTCATTCTATTATTTGATAATCTAACATTATAAGTACTAATTTTTTTTTACTAACATTCAAATTAGTAACAACATTAAGAGACACCTAGGTATTGGACTAGATATAGGTTAGGTAATTAGTGAACATAATATTTTACAATTTGAATGTAAAAAAAATAACTCTACAAAGATTTTTATGTTATTTTTGTATTTCATATATATAAAAAATAAAATTATTTTATCAAAATCAATAACAAATATAAGCTCACCAACATTACTATTACAATACTTACTCTAAATTAAGGAATTATATCAAGTACATTTATTACAAGAATCAGTATATTACTTGTATCATAAAGTATTCAGACCTGAAATTAGGTATTATTATATATATATATCATTATCATAGCCAACAAATAAAACTGAACTTTCCTGTTAGCTAGCATTTCTATGTGCATAAAAACTTTGAAGTCAAAAGTTCAACAAATCTAATTACAAAAAAAAGAATAAAACTTTTAAAAAATGTGTTTTGAAGCCAAAGCCTGCAATTCCAAATACACATGAGTGACAGAACAGAGAGAAAATAGAAAATAACCCTTGACCCACCCAAATATTGTTTATTATCGAGTAGTAAGTACTTTTCATTTTTTAACTAGAAGTCTTGACTTCAAATTTCTTACTTTATAGAAAGCACTTTATCTTCAATATGAAATTTTCTGACATAAATTTAAATTTAATCAGACTTCAATACAAATATTGAATACTGAACATTGACCCTCCTTTCCTTTCAATACTCCTTCCAATATTGATCGTGATCGAGTAGTAAGTACTCCATCTTTAACCAGAGATCTTGACTTGAAGTTTCCTATTTCCAGAGTCACCTTTATAGAGAATCCTTTACCTCAAAATAATTTTTTTCGACGTAAATTTGAATTTAGTCAGACTCTAATACAGATACTAGATACTGAACATTGACACTTCTTTTTTCGTACTCCTTCATCTTCAATCTGAGTTTTAGAGTTTGAATTTCCAAGAATGCTTTACCTCAAATATAAATTTTCTCAGTATAAATTTAAATTTAGTCAGACTTTAATGCGGATACCGGATATTGAACATTGACCCTCCTTTTCCCTTGAATACTTTATTATTTCCACCAAACAACTACTACTATACACTTGCCATTTCCTCCCTTCTTTACTAACAACAAAGCCAAAGTCCATAACACCCACAAATTCACTCAACCCAACATAACACGTTGTTCTACCGACACTCTCCAAGAACAAGAGAGAGAGAAACAAGGCAAATACTACATTCTTGAGAGAGAAAGCTTGAATCTTTAGCCATGGATTTTCAGATCTATGGCTTCACTAATCTCTTCTTGTTCACCATTACACTCCTTTTCACCATTACAAGTGCCACATTTCAAGAAAACCCAAAATCCCCAATTTCAACAGTACCCCAAATCAATTCCAACTCCATTCTTGTAGCCCTTTTGGATTCTCACTATACTGAGTTATCTGAACTTGTTGAAAAAGCCCTTTTGCTTCAAACACTTGAAGAAGCTGTTTCTAA
This sequence comes from Solanum etuberosum, assembly GCA_029582245.1. Classification (NCBI taxonomy): domain Eukaryota; kingdom Viridiplantae; phylum Streptophyta; class Magnoliopsida; order Solanales; family Solanaceae; genus Solanum; species Solanum etuberosum. Next base: position 87,082 of record JAJONR010002505.1, on the reverse strand, counting down.
GCACAATATCACCATTTTTGCTCCTAAAAATGAAGCTCTGGAACGTGATTTAGACCCTGAATTCAAGCGTTTCTTGCTTGAACCTGGAAATCTCAAATCTCTACAGAATCTCTTGTTGTTTCACATGATTCCCACTCGCATTGTATCGAAAAATTGGCCGGCGCGTGGGCGTGTCCACTCCACTTTATACGCCGGAGAAGAAAATGTCCTTCAAATTTCCGAGAAGAAAACAGAGAAATCAGTCAGCTCAGCTAAGATTATTAAACAAGACGATATTGTTAAACCCGACGGCATTATCCACGGGATTGAGCGGGTTTTAATACCCAAATCAGTCCAGCAAGATTTCAACAACCGGCGTAGTCTCCGATCAATCTCCGCCGTGCTGCCGGAGGGAGCACCGGAAGTTGACCCGAGAACCCACCGGTTGAAGAAACCCGTAGCAGTACCAGCCGGCGCACCACCTGTGCTGCCGGTGTACGATGCTTTGTCGCCGGGCCCATCACTGGCCCCGGCACCAGCTCCAGGACCTGGAGGACCCCACCATCATTTCGATGGTGAGAGTCAAGTAAAAGATTTCATTCAAACACTCCTACATTATGGTGGTTACAATGAATTAGCAGACATTCTTGTGAATCTCACATCATTAGCTACAGAAATGGGGAAATTGGTTTCTGAAGGGTATGTTTTAACTGTTCTGGCGCCCAATGACGAGGCAATGGCTAAGCTGACGACTGATCAGCTTAGCGAGCCTGGGGCGCCAGAACAGATAATGTATTACCATTTGATACCGGAGTATCAAACGGAGGAAAGTATGTATAATTCAGTGAGGAGATTTGGAAAAATTAATTATGATACTTTAAGGTTGCCACATAAAGTTGTGGCTGAAGAAGCTGATGGTTCAGTGAAATTCGGGCAAGGCGAAGGATCAGCTTATTTGGTTGATCCTGATATTTATACTGATGGAAGAATCTCTGTGCAAGGGGTTGATGGTGTTCTGTTCCCTCTTGAGGAAATTAAGGCTGCTCCTATAGCTGCTCCTGTTGCTAAAGTTGTTGCAAAGCCAAGAAGAGGTATAAAAAAAGTTCTAAACTTTTTCACCTTTAGCTTTTATTTGGGTTTTTGATATGTTGGTGTGATTGTTGTTTCTTGAATTCAATGCATTTGATTGATTAGGTATTATCAATATATAAATTATGGATAGTTATATGAGTCTATGTTGCTCGGATGCTCCAAAATTGTTGCCATACCTGTGTCGGATTCTCCAAAATGCACGACTTTTGGAGTTTCCGACACGCACCTGTCGACACTTTTGAAGAGCCCGAGCAACGTAGATGTGAGTTCCATGATGGAGTTTTTGGCATTTTTGCACACAGTTTTGTAGTTCTTGATTCTGTAAAATTCCGGAAATGGGGATTAAGTGAGGTTTTAACCTTATTTTCTGATGTTTTTTTCTACTTTGTACTTTTGATGTTAAAGATTGAATCTTTCATGAATTTTGGTTATTATTGATGTGTGTAGAGTCTTGATTCTTAATGGCTATTTTTTTGTTGTAAATTTTGCAACTTTGATTTTAAAGATTGTGTCTTTCTTATGAATTCTATTTTCACAAACTACTACTTGATCTTTTACTAATTGATAAGTATTGAATTCTTGATTCTTGAAAACATAGCTGAAAATGAGGTTAAAAATTGTGTCTTTCTTTAGTATTTTTGGTGATCATGAAAAATTGTGGAATTAGGCCTTTTTCTTTGAGGCCACTTTGTTTGTTGTTTCCAGCTTTTTTTTTGCTGGTGAATACTTGCACTTAGAACCTAAGCTACGTATCTAACTAACTTTTGCACATGATTGAACATGTCATCTTTAATTAAATTTTTCCTTAATTTTGTGGTATTCTCAATTGCTTTGCAAAGTCCTAAGAGTTAAGATTTCATTATCATCATTATATTTTTCTATTGATTAGTTAGTTTTCATTACTTTTGGTTACAAGAAGCCAAAGATGGTTGGCATGGCAAGTAATTAGTATTCCACATTATTTAGACACTGCCAAATAGTTTTAGTAGATAGTAGGTGTATAGAATCTGTCGGTGAGTCATAAAAGAAATGGGGTGGGGTGAGGGGGGGTGTTGTTCTTTGCTTGATGTGATGATTATCAAAAAAATCATTAAATGGAGTTAGTTTTAACTTTTAGTTTAGGAACTTTAGCAGTTGAATCATGAGAAAGGGTATTATTGATTAGGCCTTAATCACTTGGGCAAAATGGTAATGATTATCATGTTGAACCTTTAATCACTGAGCTAAATCTTTACCAAGGGTGTTGTCAAGTGACTTTTACCTTTGGCCTAAGTCTCGATGGACAGAGTTATCCGTACTTGTGGGAAATAGTAAGTTTCCAATAGAACAGTCGAGGATGCGTGTAAGTTGGTTCAAACACTCTGCTGTTATGAAAAAAAAACAAATCTATGGTGTGACATAATTCTAAAATTCCATCAGCATTTGTGAAACATAGCTGTATAACTCAATGATTATACTTGACTTCATTGTAGAGACATCAAGACCAGCCTGTTTGTTGACTTAAACATAACCCCACCTGCTCTTTTATTTTTATCTTGTAAACTTGCATTATCAGCTGTCATCAATTGTTATCTCTTGTTTTAAAGTTGACATTAACATTTTCAACCTTAATTTTCTTATTTAAATAGTAAAGTTTCAGTCTTTTTTTCAACTCTTGACATCTTCTTTACTTAATCACCAAGGGAAGTACTCTTTCGTGCTTAACCAAAGGTCTCAAGTTCGAGTCGTTCTGGTACAGAGTCGCCTTTGTTAGATAGCGATTTTTGATCTAGTCAGACTCCAATGAGGGTATCGAACACTGGTTCGGAAACCAAAAAACGAAGCAAGTTATATTCCTTATGAGTTGTCTAACATTTTTGTCACCACTCTTTTTTTGTGTGTTGCAGGAAAGTTGATGGAAGTAGTATGTGGTACAATGGGGTCATTTGCTTTTGCTAGTTGTCATTAAAATTTGTATACTTGAGGAACTTCTGAAGATAAAGAAATGAAAAAAAGCATGGTGAGTGTCTCAAAATATGTATTATTTGAAAAAAATACATAATTGGGACAATAAATAAATAAATAATAATAAAAAAAAACTTACAATTTTTTTTTAATTAATGGCAGTTATTAGGAGGGCTTATGTGATCATATGATAAAACATAAAATGGGCAAGGAAGGACAAAAATGCTTGGAATTGAAGTAGAAAAAAAAAAAAAGCAAGAGAAGGGAGAAAATATCTTTTGTTTTATTTTGTTATAAATACTGTAATTACCTATCAATTTTTTCATTTGTATTTAAGTTTGTTTTTTTTTCTTTCTGCCGACAGTGTTTGTATCCAAGAAAAAAAAATGTACCCCAAAAAGGAAAAAAAAAAGAATAATTCTGCAAGAGCATATCATCTTTTTTGTACTCACATTTGTCACGGATGGTTTGTTTATTTTATTTTATTTTATTTCATTTTTTTTTGATACCATATAATAGTATAGCTTGTGAATTAACTATACTTTTTAACATTTCTTTTAATATAATAATATGATATAATATAATGAATGTGGTTTGTATTTTAGTGTGGGTGGTTCTAAACTTCACTTGCCTTTCCTAAAAGGTAAAATGTGTATAGAGAAAGATATCTTTTAGAAAAAAATTTAAGTTATATATATATACTATCCGTGGTTGAGTCGGAAATTTTATTAAAGAGATGTAATGATATAAAAAAAAATTAGACACGAGGGAAATTAAGGGAGTCGATGATACTATAGGTTAATATTTAAACATGTTTTTTTTTAATTTGATTGTAGTTGATCTTTATGTTTTTCAATTTTGGGTATTTACAAGTAAATATTTAAACTCGTATAAAATTGAATAAGTTGACTACCATTCAAGCCAAACTATGTGGCTTCCGACTCTAGTTCTATTATTCAATGCTCGATCTGGTTAGATGCCCTTTCCTATGACACTTTTGTGTAGGATTTTAATTTGAGATTATATTAAAATAAATAAGACTTTATAAACAGCGTTGCTATTGCATTGTATGACTTTTTTTTTTTAGTATAAGTCTGACTTAAAAATAGAGTTATTGAGCTTCCCCTGCCTATAAGAAGGGTCTCCTCTTATCAACTATCTTATTCTACAATAGATTCTTTAAAATTCAAAATATACGTAGGATGTAAATTGTTATAAAATGTCATGTCTCTACACGATGTGAGTTGACAATTTTGGCACTTTGATACCATAGCTTGTGAATTAACTATATTTCTACATTTTTTTAGTAATTTAATTTAATGAATGTGTTTTGTATGTTAGTGTGTGTGGGTTCTAAAATTCACTTGCCTTTCTTAAAGCAATATTGAAGAGAGAGATATTTTATCTTTAAAATAAGAAACCTTTTAAGTGATTGGTTGAGTGGAAAACACTTATTCGATTGAAATTTGAGTTTTTATGAAGTTGTTTTTGATAGAAATTTTTCGACGTAAATTTGAATTTGGTGCTAAAAAGAAAGAAGGGCGATGGTGTAGAACTTAATTACACCAATGTAATGTGATATATTGTCAAAAAAGGAAATTGTGTATTATTAAGCATTACTATATAGTACAACTTTATTTTATTTATAAAGAAAGAGGGAGGAAAGAGAACAATGTCAATAATTGGAATATAATTAATATAGTAATAAGACTAAAAACAAGAAGCTGGCATTCGTTTGTTGGTAAATCAATTTTAATTAATTTTATACATGTATGTCTTTTAATGGTGATTAGGTTAATGATTATTCACATTAAAAGGGGAAGGGAAATTGAGTTAGCTTTCATATGAAAGTGTTGGGACTGAAGGCTCCAACAAAGGGGTAGAACAATATTACATGAATATTCACCTGTTACATGATGTCACACATCAATATATTTATCTGTTACATAATATCACGAATTACGAACGAACCTCCTAGTGGAATCCTAATTAAGTTCTTATGAACACCTTGCCTTCCATAGTTGTAATGTAGAGGGTTCAAACCCAACAATATTATCATCTTTTCCTATTTCTTTTTTAAAAAAAATGTTTTCCACTATTAATATACTTTAATTTTGAAAATTACCAAATTAAGCCTACCATAAACAATTAATTACATGTTGTAAGTTATTGATCTGATTTATAATTTTAAATTAATTAAGTGATGTGGGGACTAACGGGTAATTGAACACTAAACATTGACTTTACTTAATTTTTATGTTTGATTAGATTAATCAAGAAGATTAGGAGGAGAATTGTTATACTGAACATTTTATCATTTCATGTGCTTTGGAACGTTCCACGGATCTTATAGCAGCAAAATATTAATTTATTTTAAATAAATCACACACATATATCACTTTCTTTGTCTCAAATTATTTGTCGTGATTTTTCAATTAGTTATCTCAAATTATTTGTTGTTTTAGAAGTTCAAGACAAACTGTTTTTTTTTTTTTCATTTAACTCTTACACCTTGTTTGGATGGTTATTACTCGATGTATTGTATTGTTGGTTTAAATACAATGTTTTATTTTGATTGTTATTTAAATTCGATTGTATGGTATCTTTTAAATTCATCGTTAGGTAACGACGAAAAAACTCATTTTATGTAATGACCGATTTGGTGTGATCGTGTCATTACCTTAATATTTTCTTCTTATTTTTCTTATTATTATTATTATTTAATATCATATTTTATCTTTTATCCTACCTTTTCATAGTAGCTCTACCCAGTATTCTACTTTTCTTGTAGGTTTATCATTCAAATTATGGATGTGTGACATTATGTAACGATGGAGAACGATACAATCTATTTAAACAATGTATTCATTAAATACGATATGATATATTATGAAATAATACGTAACAACTACCAACAAAGTGTTAGTAATTATCGTTCTTAAAGACTACAAATACCTCACTGATGGGTATTGATGTTGTGATTGTTCAAGAAAATCACGACAGCAATATATAATTTCAGCAATTTACATATGATATTAAAACAGGAACAAAGAATAAAAGAATCTTACTTTGCTCTAATTAATAAATTCTAAAATTGGAAAATTGAGTAGCATCTTGATTGAATTTATGGCAACAAAATATTCGTTTAGTAATATGATTTATCTCCTTTATGGACCCATATATCCTGGAAAGGCCTTTAATTATGTCTACCACTTTAATCTGATTCAACAAAAACATATTTAGTTTGAATATATCTCGAATATATACTAATCAAATCAGACTTAATTTGTTTCAGATACATTATATATAAGTGTGATCAGTATGTATGTATGATACATGACTCTCTTGCTTGCCTTTCTCACTCCGCTCTCTCCCTATCTGCATTTCAAAATGTATTTGAGTTTCACAAATTTTATGTAATAGTGTATCCAATATCAATTCATGTATATTTGTATTCAAAATCAATTTCATCTAGTATCTTATATTAATTTCATCTCGTTTATCCCATATCAATTTCATTAGTGTATCTGATATCAAATATTTAGTGTTCCGTGTATAGATACATGTATCTGATATTTAGTGTTGTGTATATAGATACATGTATCTGGTATAAAAAAAATGCACTGATACATTCATCAATGTATCCGTACATAGAGAGAGAGAGAAAGAGAGCGAGGGGGAGAAAGCAGAAAGAGAGAGAGAGAGCAAGGGGAGAGAGCGAGAGAAAGAAGGAGAGAGTGAGGGGAGGAGAAATTAGTGCTTTTGTAATTAGTTTGGCGTATATGTAATTATTTTAAAGTATAAGGAGATTTAGTAGATATGATACAAATATTTATCTAATTAGATAGTTTTTTTAAAATTACTCGTATTCGATGTTTTTACTGAATATTAAAATATACTACTACTTATTCAGATTAAGTGATTAGATGTGGTGAGAATGTACAATAATTAATCATAATGAAGTGATAGACGTTTATATACAATTGTGTCATGTATCTACTGATTTGATGTTAACATCGAGTGTAAATGAGTTTTTACTATCTGTGCCATACTTCCTTGATAGGTGAGACTTCCACGAAAGAAAGCACGGATAAGAATAATCTTAGTATGCTCTGGGAGAATGGCCCCACCCGATGTGATCGACGTCGCATCTCGACCGTAGCAATAGTCAAAGGCACTGGAGGGAAGCCGACTCAAGTGAAAAGAGAGGCATGAAGAAATTTCCCTAGGTTTTCTCTGAGAATATATGTATATGGCCACTTCCATTTTGTCTATTTGATAATTTCAGAGGTGAAATCATAATTTAAGCGATGTTATTAAGTAAGTTATTTTTGTTTAAGCTCGAGTATAAATAAGTTTTTGCTATCTTACTGTTTATATCGCTCTATTTAAGCTCATTTTTGTTTAATATTATATAAAATAAGTTGGTCCCGGTATGTTCTGAGTTTCATCATGTCATGTCTTTCTGGTACTTAGTCTCTATCACTAGCCAGCAGGCAGCCCCTACTAGCCCCTATGTTATACAGAGTTGGATCCAGGATTTCAACTTGATGAATTCGACTGTTAAGATTTTTAGAACTGAACTCATTATATGGGCTCAGAACTAAGGCCCCACTGACCACTATGCGTGTTTGGTGTTTTTCACGTAAAAAATTATACTCCGTGTCAAAACATAGCAGTATATGAAATACCAAAATTTTAGAAGAAAGATTGCCTGGTGCAAACTCAAATTAACTGCAGAATCACATTTTTAGTAGAATAATCAGACATAACATGGTGATCCAACCATTCTAACAAAAGAAGCAATGGTGGAGTCAAAATTTTCGTTAAGAGAGTTCAACATAAAAAAGAAAGCACACGAAGAAGCCAATGAGATTCAACATTTGCTATATATACATAAAAAAATAATTTTAGCCCTTTGATGGATGAACCCCTTTGCACCAATGTGGCTCCGCCCCGTAAGGAAGTAGGTAGGGAAATGACAACTATAATGAACTCAGCAAAACCAGGATAAAAGTTCAGAATGATACATTTGAAGAAAAACAGAATGTTGAATCTGATTTAAGAACAATGAAGAAGTTTTTCGAGAATGATTACACCATGGTACTGAAATATTCGAAAAGAATGAAGAAACTGAGAATAACCAACATGTACAACTTGTAAAATAACAGCAACATACACAACATATTCACAACTCAACGAAGCAACAAAAACGCTTTCACAGAACGAAAAAAGGCCTACAAATAAATACAGAAAAAAGACAACTTCAGTAAGTTCATAATTAACCTTCAACGCTGACTTCAGCTTGCACGACGATTGGATTTGATGGACGTGCCACATTGTCTTCTACACAATTCATTTCAGACTCAGGTTGGATTTCATTTTGTTCTGTTTTCTCATCCGAAACCTTAGCTGCTTCAGCAAGTCTTGATTTTGTTTCAGCAGGTTTCGCTTTAGTGATCGAGGTTTTTGGAGATTGAGCAGTTGTCTGTGAAGTCTTAACTGGCTTCCCTTTTGATGCAACGTTATCTTTATTGGCTACGGGTGACTTACGTTGTTCCTTGATCACTTTTGGACTGAAAAATGACCCTCCACTTTCGGAGCTATTAGTCATCGATGTGGAGTTCTTAGTTCTTCCAAGCTTAGGAGATATGGCGCGTGTTGTTGGTATCTGCACATTTTAGCAAAACTTAAGCATATAACGCGAAAATACTGAGTGAATGATTCACACAAATTAGAGCTAACAAGAAAGGGAACATGAATTGCATAAGACGGAGGTGACCTAAGAACGAACAAGGGTGTCAATTGAAAGTTAGCAAGGGATGAAAACCAAAACAACAGAAGCTAATTTAGTAACACGAAATGTCTTTGCAGCCTTCTTTTACGAGATTCATTTAAGCGCCTTGATAAGATTATAGCAGAGTTGCCTCTTTTTTCTCTAGCACTATAATACGGACTTACCATAAAAGGAAGTTAAGTTCCAGCTTTGTCACATTAGGGAAATACGATTACACGCAAAGCTATAGGAGCTAAAATATATCTCATGAAGCACCAAAATCAAAACTTTACCTTCTTCAGTTCAACTTTAGGAGGGGGTTCCTTGTAGAAGCAAGGCATCGGTGCAGCTTTAAATGTCAAGCTCTTCCTAAACTGCTTTACCTCTGCCTCTTGGTTTTCCTGAACCAAATCCCGAAACCACAAAGAAAAGGACTTAGCTCAGAATAGTCCTTACAAACTATGTCGCTCAAACTCTTCAAAAATATCAAACAGGTGCGACAACATTTTTTGGAGAGTCCAAGCAAAATAGCTTACAAAATCAGCAATGAAAAATCAGTATCATTTGAACTAACCTTAGATTTTGCTAGCAAGTTACTCTTTTCCTCTTCTCGGGCCTGTATCCTCTCTTCCACCTTTGCCAAGAACTGATGAATAAGGAAACTGAGCTGTAATCTTTTGCATTACGCTAATATGTACACGATGGTCATAGTAACCAAAGGTTAGACTACAAACCTCCTTTCGCTTTTCAGCACGTTCTTCCAATCTGAAGGAAAATCCAGCACTGGTACGAGTTGCGTTGCTGATTATAAAAATAAAAGAAGTTATAACATTGGACTAATTGCAGACCATGATGAAACTCGACCAATGGAATCAAAAAAGCAACAACAAGTCAATAACTCAGCGTAGGATAAGAGCAGTACGAGGAAGTAGCAGAACGAGCATCATCATCGTCTTTAAGAGGTGATGTAGCTTTAGTAGGTGTCATCTTTTCATCGTTTAATCTGCAAATACAAACATTTAGCATACCTATCAGAACAATCATTGGCCACAAAACATAATGCGATGAGTTCTAAATTTAGAAATCCAATTTTATGAACAAATGCAAGTAGAAAAATTCACTTACCCTTCAGAAGTAGCTTTCTTGGCAATTTTACCAGCTGAAGCAGACTTCCCAGACTTAATGCAGAAACAGCAAAGGAAATTTGTGAGATATTGCATCCATAAAACTCAAAGAAGGGAAGGGCAAAAGATCCCGAGTGACTCAGTTTACCAGCGATTGACGAAGGCTCGGGATAGATCCTGTAGTTGTCCTTCTGCTTGTTGTAGCACTTCCATTTGGACTTGAACTCTTCACAACTCCAGCAGATGTACTCTTAGTAGCCGGATTTAAACGAGAAGCTGACGAGACTGTTCCATTCGAATGTGAAGCCTCATGTGTCACCCCATTTGGTATCCAAGGTTTAAAATCCGATTTCTTTGTGCAAGCATCAATGCTCTTCCTTGTCATGTCTGCATTGGCACCTCTTGTAGGGAATGAAAGACTTTTCGCCATACTTCCCTTTTTCGAACGAGTCAATGCAGATGTGCCTGTTGAATTTGCTTGATCCTTAGCCATTTTGTTGTTCTTTTTAGTACCAGCAACTGATACCTTATGTTGATTCGATGCTTTACTTTTCGGAACATCCTCAACAGACAATTCATCTTTGGCTACAGATGAATTTGGCGTCTCATCCGCCTTCTCACTAATGTTCTTGGAATCCACATTTTCTTCCTCAGCCACAACAATCTTTTCCACCTCTACTGGAACCCCATTTTCAGACTCCATATACCAACAATATCTAAAACCAAAACAATCGATAAATACTCAAAAATAATTGTATCAATCAACAATTTGGAAGCTATGTTGCTCGGTCTCTCCAAAGTGCTTATGGAGGATCTGACACACAACTGTCGACATTTTTGAAGAATTCGAGCAACATAAGATCAGAAGACAAATCATACAAGCCTAAAATCCAACTATAAAAGAAAACTTCACAAATTGAAGTCACTTTCTTTTTTAAAAAATCAAATCTTTAAAGAAACAACAAAAAAACATAAATGAAGGGAAAGAGAAAGAATCCCAGAATTCAATTGTCAAATTCCAACAACAACAACAACAACATACCCAACGTAATCTCACAAGTGGGCTCTAGGTTAGGACGTAGAGAGACTGTTTCTGACAGACCCCGAATCAAAAGAAGCCTCAAATTCCAAAACCAACAATCCAATTTTCAGTTCTTGATCTAAATCAAACAGAATTTCAGACAGTAAGACCATATACACTACTGCTTCATGATATAAATTCATACTAAACAATACCATATAAGTAAGTAAACAACATCCTACTTCACAAAGGTCGGATCCAAGATTTGAACTTTACGAGTTCAAGATTCTAATTTAGTTACAACAAGGTCGGATCCAAGATTTGAACTTTATGACTTCAAAATTCTGATTTAGTTATAACAAATATACAGAGTTTGAACCAAAGTTACTAGTACGAACAAACCTATAAATTAACTAATGCACTATGTCTAACTCTTGCAACTTCATGTTAACATAATCAAAAGATTCAAAACCAACCCCTTTCAAATTAAAAAAACATAAGATCCAACACACTTCAATACAAAAAAATTAATATTACTATACCAGTACTATTTTGAAATCTAACATGGCACAATATTTCAAGAAAATGTAAAGGGTACCTTCTTTTTTTCTTGTCTTGGAGATGATTGGTGGCAAATTATGTGTCTCTGGAATTCAAAATGATAATACTATGGAATGACAAAAACTGTGTTAGAAATACTGGAAACAGAGAGGAGAGAGAGGGGATATGGAATTATGGATTTCACTCTACTTGGTAAAAATTAGTAAATGACCAAAATGCCCTTCTTCCACTTTTTTTTTTTTTTTTTTTTTTAAATTAAATGAGAAAAAAATTATCATTCCTTCCATCTTCGTCTATTTGACCGGACACAAAAATTTAAAAGTAATTTCTTTTTCTTGTTTGTGGTAAATTTAATTATTATTATTATAATACTAACAGAAGATAACAGTAAAAATTGATAAACGTTAAATTCTGAATCTTCATTCATCTAGATAGTGAAAATTCATTTATTTAGTATTTGTAACTTTTATTATTTCCATAAATGGATTATATATTGTTGTACATTTCAATAATTTTTGTCCAAAAAGATACTATATAGCATGTGGAGAACACGTCGTTTGGTGATAATTTTAGAAGCTTAATATTCAAATATGAACATCAACAACTTTAAAATAACAAAAAAGAATTATTTGCTTGATGAATATTCTTTGGTTTGATACTTAAAAAAGACAATAGACAAGTTGTTAGCTAATTCTATCATTTTGCTCATTTGTTATACATGGTCAATAGGTCATTTCAATTATTTTATATTAATTACCTAGTTAAAAATATATATAAAAAATTATATCACAAAAAAACAGTTTAATGCGCGACTAAGAAAATAAGTGTACCATATTAAGGGTCTATTGTACATAATATTACCTTGTTTTTCTATAAGACGTTATTGCAGCTCAAACACATGACCTCCTGATTACATAACAACAATTTTATCAATTAAGTCAACAATTTGTACCATATAGAAAATAATTAAATGGTGTCCATGGTTGTTATTTATTTATTGCTAATTTAATAACATGCATTAAACAAGCAAGATTATTTTTAATTAACTTGAAATTTTTTTCTTCTTTTTTTTGGCAGTTGCATTAGAAAATTTCCATTAGAAACAAAAAATTAAAGCCTGTCAAAGACAACCTAATCTGCTAAAAAAAAAAGATTTAAGGAAATGCACTTTTCTTTTTTGTTTGGCACAAATTGTGCAAAATTTTTGTACCATTTACATTATTGAAATCAATAATTTGTCTTCTTGGAATTTTTGATAATACTCAATTAAAATATGACAAATTTGGACCAGATTCATCAGTTAAATGGCCCATATTTTTCTTTTTGATTTTTTCTTATATATAATGAAACATGTAACAATTTAAACGGTCTTAATTGTTAATATATACAATGTATTAGGTCGTTCGATTAGTTGCATTGTTTAATTAATTAATTGTTTCAATAACTTTTAAGATGTATTTGATGTCTTTTTCCTATAAAATTGTAATATTAGTTGAACATGCATGCCAACCTCATTACATGTTTGGCACATCTTTCATGATATTTTGGGTTTTTTTTAAAAAAAATTCTTAACTGGATATCTCGAATCTCAAAAGTAAAATTAATTTACACTTGCATTAAGATTTTGTGACAATAGTTGGAAATAATTAATTAGTAGTACTACTCAATTAATAATGGTGGCGTCTCTTACTCTTCCATATATATTATTATTTCATTTGCTTTTATATCTTGCTATATTACTATCATATTTTTCTTGCAATTTTACTCAAAAGATATTTATTTCGAGTCAAGGGACTAACCTCTACCCGAAAATGATAGAATAAAATATGTACATTATATCCTCCTTTAATTTCACTTGTAGAACTACATCATAGCGAATATATATTTATTATAATCGTAGTTATGATAATTAAAATTCCATTTTAATATCTTTAAAAATTATTCAGAAACAAATGCGTCCCATTTTGCAAATACAAAGAAAAATTATGTTCGTCTTTAAAATCCCTCAAAAATGAATAATAATGACATATTCAGAGTATATATGTCAATAGTCTTATTACTATCCTACGTGAAATATTGATTATTATTTTTGATAGACCCTCGACTCGAAATAAAAAATAAAAATGAAGGAGGGTATTTATGTCAAAAGAAGTAAAAATCCAATGATTGTAAAAGTGGAAAAAAACCTGCGGAAAGCGAACTGTAGTAGAACGTGGGGAGTTTCATGTATTATGAAACACTACGATAAGGGCTGTCGCAGACGTGGCATGACACACCAACGTGCATGGGTCCCACTTTTTACACCATATTTTGGGACCCACAAATTACGATGACTTTTTGTTCTCTTCCCTTTCATCATGTATAATGTCGAGTTTATTTTTTACGATACATTTATATTCTCTCTCGGATAAAGTAATGTATTAAACAATTAAGGAATGATTTTTTCATCAATGTTGGCTCAGTCGAGGCTCGTCAATGCCCAATCTCGATGGGCCTTCTCATTGTTGGCTAGCATGGGCTCCACACCAGATTTTCTCTGAGATGGCGAGAATTCTTTAGTAAAGGCATGGCTTAAGCCCATTCGGGACGGGAGGTTTTTCAACTACTATTTGAGCCGGTCTGGATTTCCAACGCCTCAGGAAACTGGTCGAGATAGATGACAACACCTTTTTCCCCTCTTCCTTACCGGTAGGGCAATCAATCCAAGAGGAATAAAAAATTTGATTTTTTTATAATTGAGGAGACTTTCAGGATAAGAGGTAGTTAAACTCCAAATGTATGGGATATTTGTAAGTTATATATAAGAAAATGAGTGAATCCAAAATACTTTGGGTTCATTATTAACTTAAATTCGTAAATTGATCGATAGTAAAATTATATTTTTTATGCATTCAATGACCCCCTAGTTAATTAATTATTGCTAATCTTGAATATCAGGAGTTAAGTTATATTAGAGATTAAATAATATTTGGTTACTTCTCCTTATTTGTGTGAGTTTTGATAAAGTTAGTGACATAATAAAAGTTTTAACGAGAGAATTCAAATTTTTTAAATCATGTGACTCGAAACAAACATTGTTTTATCTTTGGAAGTTGCAACTATAAGGAGATTTAAAAGTACATATACGAAAAATAATGCTTGTATATGATTTTTTAACAAATAAGATTCGATTGAAAACTCGCAACTGGATATATTTGTATCGCACAAGGTAACAAGTGCTCCATGTGGCAACCCCCCCCCCCAAACCCAACACAACTATTGCAGAGTATCAATTATCAAATTTGGACTGCATCCACATGATAATTTCTCTTAATTATGACAAGGCTTCCAAATGACAACTAAGAATATTGATTTTGAATTGGTATTTTACCTAATATTGATTTCCCAAGTCTCTTTCTTCTAATTATTTTCTTTTTCTCACCAGAAACGAAAGCTCCTACTAAGAAAATAATCCCAAAATTAAGAGAGATGATACTAATTAAAACACATTTAAATTATTATTTTTTTCACGAGTTTTATACTTTGTTATTAGTTGTTCCTTTTTTCCTTTCTGAACTATCACCATCCTTCAAATAGGAAAAGAGAACAACTATAATTGACCTAGTCAGTTTCAAGGTATATTTTATTACATAAATGGTGATAATTCAGATTTAAAAAAAGAACAACAAATAGTTAAAACGTGAAACTTGCCAAAAGTAATAATTTTCATGATTTTTTTTTAATCTTATCTCAAATTATTTAGGATAATGACTCTTGAATTAATTGAGATGGACCCACCTTTTCCATCATAATCTCTCTTAATTTATAACCCCACTCGGATATGCATTATCTCCTCAATTAGTTTAATTTGTAGTATTATTTTTTTGGTACAACTCAAAATTATGTATATTTATTATAAGGGCCAATGGCTATTTAATTGAAAAACATGTTTATTTAATATAATGTAATACTATTTTCGATCGTTTTAATTAGTTTAAATATCAAACTCACAAACCCATATGGGGTAGTTGAAGTTGAATCATGGGATAATCAAATTAGTATAACGATAATTAAACCACTTTTTCATTTTATTAGTGATGCTATTTTTATTATTTATACCACTATACAAAGAAAAGCAACAAAATATAGCACCAAACAAGTACTTGATTAAAACACTAGAGACTAAGGTTCGTTCTAGTGATGGAGGACCTCCATTATCAATCAATAGGTTGGAGATTCGAGTTAATGACCAAGGTAAATGAAAATACTATTGATTTTCCTGAATAAGATTGGGAGAAAAAGATCGAGAAAATACAAGAGACTACAGTTCGCTCTAGTGGTAGATGACCTCCACAATTATCGAATGAGTTTGAGATTCGAATCAATATTGAGGGTAGGTGAGAGTACTGTTAGTCTTCCTTAGTAGGGATGAGAGAGAGAGATCAAGAAAATACTAGAAACTAAGATTCATTCTACCACTATCAACCTCGTAAGTAAGTCAAAAATTTGAACAATGTCAAGGATAAATGAGAATATTGTTGATCTTCTCAATAGAGTTGGGAGAAAAAATTGAGAAAACACTAGACTAAGGTTCATGCTAGTGGTAGAGGACCTCCACTATCAAAAGTAAATCGGAGATCCAAACCAGTATCAAGGATAAGTGAGAATACTGTTGATCTTTCTGAATAAGGTTGGAGAAAAAGATTGTGAACACACTATATGCTTAATAGAGAAACAAATAAACCCCATCTTTGGATGGAATTTAAACTTCATCAAACAGTAAGTTATTATAATAATCTGTGCTTCATAATGTGTTGCACTATGTTTTTCTAGATGTTTGTAACTCACTTTGGTTGAATGAACAAAGTTTATGGCATTAATTAATCTCCTAGTAAAACACACTTCATAATACACACACAACAGTGTGGAAGTTAATCTGTGCTCAAATAATTACTAAGAAAGAGCAAAAGGAGAAATGTGAACAAGCATTACCTTATTTTTCTTGAAATATTTTACAAAGAGTGCATCCTATTTTCTAGAATATATATTAAACTGATAAGCTAATTATACAACTTGGGAGTTAAAATTAATAAGAGCTGGCATTTTCTCTGTGCTTTGACTCTACTATACACTTCTGTACATTTCAAAAATCATGGTGTGACAGCAAAAAATCATGGGAGGTTGATGAAGGAGAGAAACTAAAAACAGAAAATGGGAATAAGCAAGAAGGTACAAATATCTTTCTATGTCAGCAAACCTTTGTTGCATCTCGGAATCCGATGCTGAAATTATTGGGCAAGCGTCTGTTACCAAAATTTGCATTTCCTTTTTGCATCATCGCCACAAACTCGTTATAATCTATCCGTCCATCCTGAGAATATATGAACAGATACTTGAACAAGATGCAGTGATTAAGAAAGAATGAAAAACTAACGTTCTGAAAGACACGGACCATTGCAAAAGATTCTAATTGTTTTTGTTCTATACGATACAACAACAATAACATATCCAGTGTAGTCCCACAAGGTGGAGTCTGGGGAGAGTAAAGCGTATGCAGACCTTAACCCTACCTTACGAAGGTAGAGAAGCTGTTTCAAAAAGACCACCAACTCAGGTAACTCGTACATGTTTGAATATTATATTCATTATATGACCACAAAATATGTTTCCTCTATATCTGTCTCATGTGGTTGTGTCGGACACTAAAGTCGTGTTGATATCAATGTTATATGGTCTACCATTATGTTCATGCATTACTAAGTATATTGGAAAAAAGAAATGCCAGTAGAACTACATACGTTGTCTTGATCAACTTCTTGAATGATTTCTTCCAAGCGGACACCCTTCATGCCAAATTCCTCACAAGCCTTTTGAAGTTCATCTGCAGTAATATACCCGCTCCCATCTTTGTCAAAATATGAAAAAGCAGCAGAGAGATAATCTTCCTTCTCAGCTTTGTTGACGTGAAGCATTGCAGCTATGAATTCCCCATAGTCAATGGTACCACTGTTGTCAACGTCAGCCTGCAAATTTTTGGGAGAAAATTTGGAGTTAGACAAAAAGAAAGAAGTATAAAATTATCTAAAGAAGAAAGTCTTCGCACAAACACACAGAGCGCTTGCTTAGAAACGATACTTAGACAGAGCATAGCTTAGCTGCTCATAACGAGAGCATAATTTCTAAAGGACAAACAGGTTCAAAGATTTATGCTTCTCAAAGCATGAATGCTTTCTTTTTAGGTGACAATCCAAAAGTGATGCTAATAAAGAGTACTATGTACTCAATAGCACAACGGAATAACCAAATGCTGTAACCGTAACCTTTTGAAACTGTGAGTTAGATTTCTTAGGTGCTCCAAACAAGCAAATGGGAACAGAAAATTGACTGCACGGGGGCACTTGGTGTACTTTGATGTAACTAACAAGCAATAGCAATTTCATGGAGAGGTACACTTAATAGTGATAAACAAATCAACAAATTACAGTTACACAAGAATAACCTGTTACAAAACTGTGAGATACTAAAGTACTTCTCTACTGATATAATTTGTTGAAATAAAATTTGGAAAGGAGTTGGAAAAGAAGGTGAATGGCACAACAATTCTCTCTTGGTTGGTGATCTAAAGCTTGTCTGATGGCACCTTCTGCACTTAGTTTATTAGGACAACATTTTCCGCTACAAGTAAAATGAAATGCCCATTTTTCCTATAAAGGCTTTCTTTGTACCATATCTAGACAAAAATGCCTTTATAGAGAGGCAAACATCACACTTTTTCCAAACTTGACCTCATTTAACAGTCTCAAACCATGAGAGACAGATACATACAGTTGTTAAAAGGGTATTCTACAGACATATAGAGAAAGTTCAGAAGTTATTAGAACAAATATACAAGAAAAAGGATAAAGAATTTAAACAATGCACAGTGAGTTCTCAAAGACATTTCTGATTCCCATCATTACGATCCTCACATACATAGAAAAGAAAGCAGACAAGGAAAGGGTGTATTTCAGCCTAAATTGATGATCTTCATGGTTATATGGAAACCTTGTCATTGAGTAGAGTTACTAATATCTTTGATCGGAAACATCACATTTAATACAGAATAGTTATGGAAGACTACAAGTCTAAAACTTACCGCCTTCATCAAGTCTCGTATCTCCGTCTCACTAAGAACAGCCCCAAATTGCTTAAGTCCAACCTTCAGTTCATCTAAAGTAATATGTCCACTGTCATCTGTGTCAATCATTTTGAACATCTCTTTCAAGCCTGCAATTTCCTCTTCAGAAAGACTCTCTGCAATAACCTGTAAGAAATAAATAATATATGATTAGAAGAAACAAGAGACCTGTCAAATCTTCAACTAAATTAACTTTTCATGCAGGTGTGGGGAGCTATAGAATTTAACTGCAACTTTAAGTTTCAAAAATGGCTTTGAGTGTGTGTGGACAAACACTTTTAGCGGTAAATCTCATTTAGACTATATTAGTTTACAAGTATCTTACCATGAGAGCCATTTTCTTAAGCTTGTTCATGGCAGAAAACTGAGTTAAGCGACTCAACACTGCAGAATCAAGAGGCTTATCCGGAGCCACACCATCAATCTTCACCCAAGGATGGCCTGCATAAGGGAAAATAAGAACGATAAGCGGAATTTAGAAAGTTCAATGACAACATGTTATGGAACTAAAAATGCAAATGTGGAAAAATATAGACAATCTAATTTGAGAAGAAGTAGAACCAAAACCATCTCCACAGAAAGACAGCCTTTTCTCTGAATTGACTTAAAAAGAGTATTGTTTCCCTTCATCTGCTTTCAAGACATACTTGCAGAAGATGAACAGCTAGCATAACTATAGTTTCCGATTCTACACCACACACATATACATTGCTCTGATTTTGTTATTCTATTAGACAAATATGTTTGAAATTCTAGGTGAACTAAACTGACATTATATCTGAGGACTCAAATCGGCCAAAGAAATTCCAAAACAACATTAAGCTTTCACTCTGTTCTCTCTGCTGCTAGGCAAAATGGTGCTCACAGCATCTCTGAGAATAATATATGATAAGCTGGATTTTAAATACAAACTTGAAATTCAATGGCCACTCACATAG
The DNA here is from genome assembly GCA_029582245.1 of Solanum etuberosum. Taxonomy (NCBI): domain Eukaryota; kingdom Viridiplantae; phylum Streptophyta; class Magnoliopsida; order Solanales; family Solanaceae; genus Solanum; species Solanum etuberosum. The sequence goes on along the minus strand of JAJONR010002505.1, from coordinate 67,491 downwards.
AACTTCATGTGCGGTAAGTCGTTGCCTCGGGTCCCTAACAAGCATTCTCTTCACCAGATCTTTCGCATCTCCAGAGATTTTAGGCCAAGGATCTGATGTGAAGTCAATATCGGCACGTAAAACCTCGTCAAATATTTCCTGCTCACTTTCTATCCAAAAAATGGATGAAGAAAACATGAGAAGCTGTTCTTGGTACTTCACATAACCAGGAAACCGTGGTAAAACTACAAAAACTTGAAAAGATCAACTTACCACCCCAAAATGGAGGCACACCAGTGAGAAGAACGTAAATTATTACACCTGCACTCCAGATATCAGCTTCTTGACCATAACGCTTTTGTAGAACTTCTGGAGCAACATAATAAGGACTTCCAACAATATCAGAGAATATTTGCCCTGTGGTTAGGAACGTAACCCAATCAGCTAGGCAATTTTTAAAACCAAAAGTACATCAACAAAGAAGACTGATGCATGCTTTTAAGCATATCTTATCAAGAGAGTTAGAATTTTACATAGAACAACTTATGTTAAGGATATTTACCATATATGATGGTGAACAACAAATCAATAACAATAATAACCCTTCTACTTGATAGAACTTTTATGAAATCGGAAGCAGCATCCACTGCCGACCTAAGAGTAATGAACAGGAACGAGTTCTCAATATAAACTAGCAGATACTGATATGCAATGCTATAGACTTCGCAAATCAGAAAGTTTGGAGCTTTCAAGGCTTTGGACATTGACTTTGGTCTATCCATATCAACTGGACTGCTTCTACTTCTTTTGAAAAAGTAAATAAAAATGTAAATGTCTAAATGTTTGGACCAAAACATTAAACATAGGAACTGGTTTCATGAATTCCTGATAAGTGGGATTCCCGGTACAAAGGCAACTGCAGCAGAAGAGAAACTCTAAAACGAATTCCTTGTAGGTGAAGCTGTTTTAAAACAACTGTCAGAAAATGATTTTTTTTCTTATGCATTTAAACACTAAAACTAATGCAAAGAAATAGGGAAACATGAGAAACCGAAAATATCTAGTAAGTAAATAGAGAATTTCGGAGAAAGTGGGAAAAATACCTGGCTTGAAAAACATTGATAACCCGAAATCTATAATCTTTAGAGGTGAATCCTCTTTCTCGTTGACAAAGAGAAAATTCTCAGGCTTAAGGTCCAAGTGCAACACTCCTAGAGCATGGCAGGCTTCTACTACACCAACTATTGTCCTTGCAAGCTCAGCCGCTTGTCTCTCCGTGTAATGTCCCTGCTTAACAATCCTATCGAAGAGCTCGCCTCCTGAACATAGTTCCATCACAACATGAACCGCAACACCATCCTCGTACGCCGCTTTTATTGAAATGACATTAGGATTTCCAGATAAGTGATGCATTATCTGGATTTCTCTCCTTACATCTTCCACATCTTCAGGTGTCAATAATTTCCTTTTTGCTATCGACTTACATGCATACTTTTCCCCTGTTGCTTTTTCAATGCAAAGAAATGTTGTCCCAAATTGGCCATGTCCAAGTTTATCTCCCAAATCATAATGCTCCTTCAGAAGACCAGTTTTTGTTTTCAACACAGACTCAACCTGGAGTCCTGCACTAAGCATTCTCTTGACATGTGGCTTCTTTGGTTTTGCAGACTCTTTCGGTTTCGCCTTTTCATGGATTGTATTGTCAAACTTTTCAGGTTGTATTGCTTCATTCGGCTTCAAATCAACTGATATTTTCTCCTGTTTAACTACCTGAGCGTCTTTCTTGTGTTCCTGATCGGGCTCTTCCCTGTCTATCTTCAACATTTCTGGGGGTTTATTCTGAATGGAGTTCTCACGTTCAGGTTGTTTGTCTGTAGAAGGTTCTATACCCTTTGGTTTTTTCTTATTAGTAATCATATCCGGTGATCGAGATCGCCAAAAGAATAAGTTGAAGAACCCACCCTTTGTAAACTTAGAATGAACACAATTATTTCCCATTTATTACTACGCGCCTCTCCACCAATATCTGTTACTACTATACACATTTGTACTCAAATATCAAACCCAATTTAACCCCTCAAACTGGGTTGAAAATTCGAAACATCTGAAGTAGTAAACGTAAACCATTCCGCTCCAGATAACAGCTGTAATTTCAAAACCAGCTGCAGATAACACCTGTAATTCAAAATCAGCATTCTTCTAAATAATGTAGAGACAAAAACTTTGACCTAGTAAATTTCCAAGTCATAACAACAACGGCAACAACAACATATGCAATATAGTCCCACAAAGTTAGGCCTGTGGAAGGTAGAGTGTACGCACACCTTACCCCTACCTCGTGGTCGTGGAGGTAGAGAGGTTGTTTCCACAGACCCTCTGCTCAAGTGCAACAAATTTCCAACTCATACAAGTAATACCTCTAAAAAGTTTCTAATCAGCTAGAGAATCTTACTCCTTACACAATAAAAAATCAACAGAAGCAAAAAATCATCGAACAACAACTTCGCCTAAATCCCAAACTAGCTCATATATGCTAATTAAACAAAAACCCATGATTAAAAACCCGTAATTTACCTAAAAAACAGAGAAAAAACTTACAAGGACAAAATTCAAAGTTTCAAGCCCCTCAACTTCGGAAGGGTTTCCAGGTAAAATTAAGAATAACCAATAGGTGAAAGTGAATATATTTTGGAATATAATATGAAATTCTCATACCCAAATGAGAATTAACAAGAAAAATTATCGAGGAAACAAAATGAGAAAAGGGCCAACGAAGAAGAATGTTAATTAATAATAATTGTATGTGAAAACAGAAGAGATTATTGGCTAATTTTGTGGTTAAATTTCATTAACTGTGTATAAATTCTTTGGAGATGAAGCTTTTTGGGATTAGGGTTTTTGGGGAATTGAAATTTTTCTTCAAATTTTTTAGGAGAGAAATAAAGCGGAAGCCCAGGGACAGAGGAAGGAACGGCAAAAAGTGACAGGTTTTTCAGTTACAATGTTTGGCGGAAAAAAATAATTAACAAGTAGTCAAGGGGTACAACATAAATAAGGGAAAGTTATTTTGATTACAATGATGGCCCCTCAGTTTCTTTATAATTATAAAACATCTCCAAAGAAATATACTAACTTTCTCGCTCTCTTGCTCGTCTTTCTCCCTATGTATCTTTATTTTAAAATGTATGATACATGTATCTAACTTGAAATCTAAAAGAATAGTGTATCTGATTTAAAATTATTATACTGGTGAGACAATATATAATTATTTCAAACTATAGAGTAAATTTATATTTATGATAGAATTATTTGTGTAATTAAATAGTTTGTTCCTTTTAAGCTCCAATCTTCTTCATTTTAAGCTTTAATAGTATTTTATTTTTATTTTTTCATTTTCTCTCATCCTCCATTATCGAACACACCCAAAGCTATAACTCCAATAAAAACTCTATCGACAATTATTAAAAAGTTTTGAAAATCAAATCTTTCGAAATTAATATTTATTTAAATCGAGTATTATTACAAACAATTGCTTGTAGTTTATATGTCGATTTTGAGGTAGTTTGGTGAAAATTAGAGCCTACTTTTGAGTTATAAAAATGAGGTTAAAGCGCCTTTCAAAGTAAATGAGTGACTTTTGAATTATAAAATAAAGTTGGATGACTTTCTATGTGAATCATTCAAATTCAAAATTGAGTGACTTTCTGAGTGAACTAGTGAGTGACCGTTTGGTTGAAATTTCAAATTGAAACTCAGCTAGGAAAAAATACAAATAAGTTATTAATTGTATGTCCAATGTATCAGTGGAATACAGTGACATACACCGGTGACCGAACTAGTATAGACAAGAGGTTCAGCAGAAACAAAAACATATTCACAAATGAGTGATATGCCTTAAGAGGATCTCCTACTTAATTGCTTCAAACATCTCTATCCAGGCCAGAATGATTGACCTCTCCATCGGTCTTGTTTGGTTTAGGAGGATGAGATTCGATGGGTATACCACGTCTCTCAGGTGAGGATGATCGGTCATCATCAAAGACACGAGGAATGCTGAATGCACCAAAGAATCCATTCTTTATCTCCTCAGCTGCTTCAAAGAAACGATCAAGTTCACTGAAGAAGCTTTGCTCAATATTCTCAATATCACTACGCAGCCCAGGGAAGTCAAAAGGGACACTTGACTCTATAGCACGTGAATCACTTGTCATTTGGTCCGTGACATCTTCCTCCGAGTATTCTTTATTAGACTCCACTATCTCAGAAGGCCTGACGAAAAGCAAGAAGTTAGCAACAACTCGAACAATCACTACTAAATGCCCGCTCATGGCATCACAAGTTTGACTTTGATCAACAAGAGGCTACTCAGCGATGTGTGTTCCATGACACAACGTTACTAAAAGACAAAGTAACAGCCTAGCATCTTCTTATACACTAAACAGTGTTATTTAGATATCAGGTCAGAATTGCTTAAAACAACAAATACTCGTTTATATGTCCTTCCATAGTAATTTTATTGCGTCTGATTCTATGTGGCCTTTATATGTCTGAAAAAACTAAGCAGTACCTGCTTCATAATAATGAACTATCCTATTCTCCCACACACAGTATCTTTCACTCGCTAACTGCAATTTGGAATTAAAGAAGGCCACAAATAACTTAATTTATGCAGAACATGTCCTGACCAAACAGATGAGTCACTTCTTAACTCAACCCGCTGTTATACTTCAGGGAAACATGAAGAGAGGATCAACTAATTGGCCTACCCCAGTCAATTTTAGTTTCCCCTTAACTCATAAACTAGAATAGACCATTGACTTTGATGGAAGGATCAAAACATTATATAAGTCATAGGTTAGGATTTCTAATAGTGGCTAGGGAAGCGATGAAATGCATCTAATGGATATTCACCTCAACAGAATCACATTCTAACTTTTTATTGTACCCCTTAACTGTGTGTTATGTAGCAGACGTAATCAAGTAGAAATGTCTTATGTTTGAGAAAGCCTTTTCTAATCAGTCCAGGAATCCTCTATCCTATTTTTTGCTCACAGAGGGATGGATTCTCCAGTCCAACAAAAGAATCAACAAAATAACACCTCATTCTCTGTGTGCTCTTTCGATTGACTACATAGAGAGAGGTAAGAGGCCATGGAGGAAGACAACGTACTTATGGGTTCCCATGTACACCACATGACCACAAGACCTGGGTAATTATCCTGGATAAATATTTGTACTTCCAACGCAAATGCAAACTAGAAGGTACCACCAACTACCAACTCATAATGGTGCAAATAAAACAAGAAAGGACACATACTAAGTGTTCCCTAATAATGTCCCAGAATAAAGACGCACAAGATTCTTTCAATGAAAACTGAATTCTAGTTCTCAGTTTATCTCAGATTCTGTCATACTTGCATTTTATAAAAGCTAAATGTTCCTTTGCAACCATGGATTTAGCCTCTTTAATTAGAGTGAAAAACCATTAGTTCAGCACAACTATGCTGCAATCTTTTAGCCAATTTAAAAGGACATACAAAGCTGTAACCTTAAAATGCAAAATTCAATGAGCTTGTTCATATCTCCAAGCAGGGGCGGAGCCAGGTAGGGCCAAAGATGGACCGCTTTGTCGGAAATTACACTATTTATACATAGTTAAAATTATATTTTATATATACAGTAGATGTTAATCTACTTTGGCTTCATGAGTGTTTACTTATACATATTTCGAACCCCTTAGCAAAAATGTTGGCTCCGCCACTGTCTCCGAGCAAAGAATTATGTCTTTATGAAGCTAAATGACAATTGACATACTATCTATTTGAATAAAATAGATTAATTGTTAAATTTCAGTCACCAAGTTTAATCCAAAATTCAAAAGAAAATAAATCAGCTTATATAAACGAAACCAGATCATCAGAGAGTGATTAAATAAACTCAACAACAATATTAATTCAAATAATTAAAGTTAAATGCAAGACTAATCACGAAAATCGGATCTTTGAGCCTAATTTCCTCCTAAAATGAACTAGAAAAACACAATTAACAAATTTTTTTACCTCCCAATGCAATCCTTGAAAGTTTGCTCAGTCTTTTCGCACTTCCGGATGAATTTTCCTGGCTCGGTTTCTTCGGTTCGGCATCGAGTGCTCACAACCTTCCTGGTAGCGCACCGTTCACCGCCGTCACCGTCGCTGCCGGAGGATGATCTAGGGTTTGCTAAATCCTTGACGGCGCCGGAATGCTTAGGCTCGTCGTTGATCCACACCCAACCCATTGCTCTTCGATTTGCTTCAATTGCTTGGCCAACAAATCATGGATGTTTCTGGAAGAAGGTGAAGGAAATGAAATGAGTTATTTGTATTCATTCCATGGGCTGCGTATTAGTGGATCGGTCCGAGTTTAAAGTTTGTTGATTTGACTTATTGATTACGGTAAATCTATTATATTTAATAGAATCATTACAATTATTGATAGTTATTGGAATTTGACAAAAAAAAAATTATTAAAATTTAATTATAAATAAGATAATAAATCAATTAAATCATACACATGAATTAAAAAATTGTATTCGGCTCAAAAGCAAGCACAAGAATCTTATAACATAACTCAGAGATCACAAATAAAAGTATGAAACTAAAATGTAAGTCAATGACTAATATTCTACACGATCCGCTTAAAAGGTGTAAAAATCATGACATATACCCTACAAGATTTAACTCCAACTTCACGAAATCAATGAGCCTCGACACTTTAAGATTACAAAATTTGTACCTAAGGAACAAACTTTAATTCTTAAACTTCAAGTTATGGATTCAGATTACAACTCTTGCAATTTTATGGACTAACTCTGATTCTTAAACTTTAAGTTATAAATTCAGATTACAACTCTTACAATCCTATGAATGAACTAACTCTAATTCCTAAACTTTAAGTTATGAATTCAAATTACAACTCTTGCAATCCTAGGAACTTACTCTAATTTATAAACTTCAACACAAACCGCTCAAGGTATGTGTTCTGAACTCTTCGAGTTATCCCAACTTGAAGACAACACTCTTAATTCAGTTTATAACTCACTGAACTAATATTACATCAAGAGTCAATAACAAAGAAGAACGTCTAATGCATAAACACTGTAATAAGATTGTTATTTGATGTGTTTCTTCTATGTGTTCCTTTAATCCACGGGTAGTATTTGCGAAGTCAATTTTTTAATTGCACTTTTTGCTTCGTAAGTACACAACTATTATGGACGATATCACTGCTATTTAAGCACAATTCTTCATAGAGTTATCCTTCATTTCAAACACCACATTGACTCAAATTCTTTTGACTTAAGAGTTCTACTTTAAGTAAGACTCCTTCAATTCAAACTACTTGCATCTTTGGACTGCTTCTTCAAATCAAACTTATTGATTCTTTTGTATTGTAGTCGAACTCCAGCTCTTCAGTTCAACACATGTACAAACTCTCTATCAATTCAAACTTTTTTGACCTAGAGTTCTACTTCAACTGAAATTTCTTATTCAAATCAGACTCTTTGAATTATTTTTTATGTTGATCCAACTCTTCAATTCAGCACATGTTTCTTATCACGAAATTATCATCCAATTTCTTGATTATTGGACACTTATCTTTATTCATTTATGATCTTGCTACAAATTCAGCTTCTTGAGACAATACATCTGTGAATGTTGACTTACTTGTTTCATGTTACTTTGTCAATCATCAAAATTGTATAGAATCCAACAAGGACTTTATACATTGAATGACATAAATATAATTTATTAATTTATTATCAGGTTATCGATTAACTCATTAAAAAAAACTCAAACAATTAAGAATTGGCAACTCAATATATAAAAAATCAAAATCATTAACGAAATCGCTAAGTCAATAACTTTTTTTTCCATTTTAGGTAATTGATTTCGATTTGATTCTAAACGGCAAAAATCTTTTGAAATTTATGATCTAAAATAAATTATAAATTAAATAAAATAAATATTTAAAAATAAATTATTATTATTATTATTAAATGTAAAATATATGATTGTTTTTATTGACTAAGAAAATTGAGTTATATAAACGGTAAAAAAAAAGAAAAAAGGAGAGAATATAATATAAATATAAGAAGTATGGAGAAGTTCAAATATAAAAGGAATGTACAACTCCCTTTTTGGAATATATATCAGTACTACTTTAAATAAAAAAAGTTTCCAATAAAAGATTATTTTTTTTTGGAAATTTTCACCTTGTAATCCTTTTTCAATTCCTTTTCCCTTTCTCTTAAAAGTAGGACTCTAGCTAATTTGTGCAGTCTTTTAATTATTTAAAAAATACTAAATCTGTATATTCCCAATATGTTTTATCAATTTATTTATTTATTTTAGGAAAAAAAACCTCCCTTCTATTTTTGGTTATATACTAATTATGGAATCCTAGTAGTAAAAGAGTACCTCTTCTCTTTTTCCTATTTGGATTCAACAACTCCAACAAAATTACTTCTCTTTTCCTTTTCCTTATGGATTTGGATTACCTTCAACAATGGAGAAAACATTATTATAAAGAAAACTTATACACTAAGGAGAACCCAAAAAACCTCTATAAAAAGAAGTAAAATCAAATACTATTTCACATTCTTTAGAAATTTTAGTTGTTAGTTTTCAAACTTTTTTTTTTTTTTTTAAGTTCTTGATTTTTTTGTTAACATGATCACCATGCCTATAAAGCAAGAGATCATTGACTTAACAGATGATTTAGATGATACCCAAATCACTACAAACACAACTATGCATTATATGATTCCAGTAAAGAATAATGGTTTTGATGATTTTCAAGAAAGTCCTATGAAAAAAATTAAACTTGAAAGTCCTGTTTTTATTGCTCCTTTGTCAATTTGTCCATATAATAATGAATTGGTTGTAGCTTCCCCTGTTAGTGTTCCAGTTGTTACTAGTTGTAAGCAATTCTGGAAAGCTGGAGATTATGATGGTAAGAAGGAGGGTTGTGCAGGTTTTTTCTCTGGGGCATATGATCAAACAGTTGGTATGGATCATGTAAGAGTTCACCCGAAATTCTTGCATTCGAATGCTACTAGTCATAAGTGGGCATTGGGTGCTTTTGCTGAGCTTTTGGATAATGCTATGGATGAGGTTTGTAATGGTGCTACGTATGTTAGCGTAGACGTGATGGATAACAAGAAAGATAAGGGGAGTAAGATGTTGTTAGTTGAAGATAATGGTGGTGGAATGACACCTGATAGGATGAGGCAGTGTATGTCTCTTGGGTATTCCGCGAAAAGTAAGTTGGCAAACACGATTGGTCAATATGGAAATGGTTTCAAAACGAGTAGTATGAGGCTAGGAGGTGATGTGATTGTGTTTTCGCGGGGGAGAGATAGAGCAACGAATATGTTGACACAGAGTGTTGGAATGTTGTCGTATACGTTTTTGAGGAGTACTGGGAAAGAAGATATTGTTGTTCCTATGATTGATTTTGTGAAGAGGGGAGGAACGTGGGAGATGTTGGTTAGATCTTCAGCTGATGTTTGGAAAAGGAATTCGGAGACTATAGTGCAATGGTCTCCTTATGAGAGTGAAAATGATGTATTCCAGCAGTTTGAATTATTGAAAGGTGATCAAGGGACGCGAATTATCATATACAATCTTTGGGAGGACGAAGAAGGAGGCACGGAGCTTGACTTTGACACTGATCCACATGACATTCAAATCAGGGGAGTTAGTCGAGATGAAAAGAAGATTGAGATGGCGAAAGAATATCCTAACTCGAGGCATTTTCTAACTTATCAGCATTCTTTAAGGAGTTATGCTTCGATTTTGTATCTGAGGCTTGCTCCTGGATTTCGAATAATTTTGAGGGGGAAAGATGTTGAACATCATAATTTGGTTAATGACATGATGTTTTCTGAGGAGATCACGTACAGACCACAATCCGTTGGTTACGAAACGTTTGTGGCTACAGGAACTATTGGTTTTGTGAAAGATGCAAAGCATCATATTGATATTCAAGGTTTCAATGTTTATCACAAGAATAGGCTTATTAAGCCTTTCTGGAGGGTCTGGAACGCTGCGGGAAGTGATGGTCGCGGGGTGATAGGCGTCTTAGAAGCTAATTTTGTGGAACCAGCTCATGATAAACAGGGGTTTGAGCGCACAATTGTCCTTGCTAGACTCGAGGCACGCCTACAATTTATACAGAAGAAGTATTGGTCTTCAAACTGCCATTTCATTGGTTATGCTAAGCGTCGCAATGTAAAGAACACTGCTGTCTCTCCAGATCAGGAACAACCAAACGTCGGGCACACAACCTGTCATGATGATGGATCTAATTTGAAATCGTCCAGAGTAGAACGCGAGAGGGGACCAGTTCATTCTTCAATAAAGGACAGTTCGGTGCATGAAGCATCCCAGGTGTATGCATGGTCCGGGAAAGTGGTCCAGCCAGTTCAGCTTTCAATACAAGCAAGACATCAAACTATGTCTGGAGATCAAACTCAGCAAGTGTGTACACTAAATAGGCAACCTGATGAAACTCCAGAAAACGCTTCTGCGCCTAAAGGGAAATCCTGTTCCCCATTTATCTCCAACGTCAGCCGCAGAACCTGTCATGATGATACATCTAAATCAAAATCCATTGAACACGAGAACACGGTACCAGTTCATTCTTCAGTACAAGAAAGAAATCAAACTATGGTTGGAGATCAAACTCAGCAAGCGTCAACATCAAATAGGCAAACTCTGGGAAATTCAGTTGTGAAGATGGAAGATACTATGCCCAATGACTTGAGAGTAGAGAGTAGTAGTACTAAGAATAGTTTACAACAGGTTTTGCACTCTTTGCAGCAGGAAAGAGCCAGGAGTGAGACTCTAGCTCGCATGCTTTTAGAAGAAAAAGTACGAGCAGCTAAGGAAGAACAGAGTATAAGGCAGCAGGAAAGAGCCAGGAGTGAGACTCTAGCTCGCATGCTTATAGAAGAAAGAGCACGGGCGGCTAAGGAAGAACAGAGTTTAAGGAGCAAATTAAAGGATGGTTCTGTTATCACACAAGATCTGCTCAACAAAGTGAGGCTGCTAGAAAGTAGCAGGATGATCGTTACTTGCAAAAATGAACGTTAACGTTGAGAAGTGACACAAAATATGCAGCTAAAGAACAACTGATCCACACTTCAAAGATCTGGCTATAGCAAATCCATTCAATATTAACATATACCTTAGATTTACTTTTTCTATTTTTCCTATGGATGTAGTTGCTTCTGTTGGCAACAGTTTTGCTATTGCTTGTTCTCAGTTTTTGATTATCAATACAAATATATTAACAACTCAAATTCCAGATGAAATGTTCATTAAATTTCGTATTTGCGGCTAAACTTAAATGAAGTTCTCACATTTTTGCTTCATATCCATTTGTTGTACAAAAGAGAATGAAAACTAAACCGATTACTTCACTCGAGTAACAGGATATTGTTTTCACATTTTTCACATATACACTGATACATGCAGGTCTCACATTTCAACTGTAGATATTGGTTGCACAGAACACTGGTTGTGTTTGATCTTAGTCTCTCAAAACATCTTTTAGCTATCATAAAAGGTAAAATATGGTGTTAATCTCCTTTAAATAAATTTGCTCACTCTTAAACAGCAATATTTTGGTATTTTTCTAGTTTTTCTTTCACCGAGCTCCTTCTCATGGATGCTATCCTCATTGGCAACCGTCACATTGTCCTCCTTCAATAACTTCTCCATTGTTTTCCCTGTTGTTGCTTCATCTGTTGAAGAACATAGAGCGATGTGATGTGCCTCATCACCTGGAATTGCAGCATAAACATCCGGTGATGCTGGAGCAGTCTTGTTATGGGGTGGTTCCCTTGTGCACAAACTAGAACTCGTGCACCTAAAGAAAAAGTTATACTTAAGAAGTCAGAATAAGGATTTTCTCAGTTATAGAAGAAATTACTTAGCATATGATTCAAAACAATACATGTTCAAAAGGAATGCAGACTATTCAAAGGGTGTGAGTTTAACCTACGTTGCTCAGACTCTTCGAAAATGTTGCTACACTCATGTCGGATCCTTAAGAAATTCACTACTTCTGGAGGATCCAATACACACTTGTAGGCATTCTTGAAGAGTCTGAACAACATAGCTAGATTATAAGTTAAAACTATTTTTCGTGTTCACCAATCTTTCCTACCTGGAACAAGAGCTATTTCTGTGTTCACAAGAGGTTGCTTCTCTAAATTCCTGTTTAGGTATTACACCAAAATCTCCGACGTTTCTACCATCCTTATCAGCTTCTGATGGTTTTGAATCTTGTAGACTGTATGTCTCCCCTTCTACTGACATTATGTTAGTGTCTGGAACTGTCCTAATTTCGAGGTTATATCTATATTCCCTTATGATAGAAATAGCCTTATCCAAAGTTACTAAAGCTTGTCTGACCTCAGGGCTAATGCCAACATTCTCGTGCTTGCTCGGTTTCTGAACAAGTTGATTGACTGGAGAATCATGTATGTTCCTGTAATCCTGATTTTGATATTCCATCTTTTTATAGGCTTCGTCTTCAATCTCCTCGATTTCACTATGAACCTTTTGCTCGGGATATTTTTCATCATTCTTTCTTCTAGTTTCTTCATCAAGAGGAACTGCATTTTCCCTCATGTCTTGAAGTTCTAAAGGTATTTTATCGGAGTAAAGAGCTTCACGTATTCGAGCATACAGTGGATCCTTTAGAGCCTTGCTGAAGTCTTCATCACCTTTAGCAACTGAAGCTACTTCCTGCAATAAGCATAGTAAATTACTTATAGAAGCATTAAGATATTGTTTAGATCAATATTAAGTATAAAACAAAATTATCTCTAAGTTGCCAAACCTTCTTAAAAAGCTTGAAACCGCCACCTACGAGCTGCCTTGCCACAAAATTTATTAATGCTGGAGGTATAAAGTCCAGTTTAATATCCAAATTTCCTATTGTCCTGCAAATTTTAAAGTCGAAGAAAATCAAAATAGATAATACAAAGTGGCAATCTTTAGTTCATTCATAACTTTGACTTTCCTATTTGCATATCTGTTCCTTAAGCCCCATGGATGCATTCATTCTATAACAATCAATCATCAATCTCAAAAGTCGCGATCAACTCTATGAATCCTCTGATCCATTTTGCTCAGTCTAAACAGTTCTCAAAATTTGACTACAACATTTTTCCTTCATCTGAGGTTGAATTGGCTATGTAGAGCTCACATAGTCAAGTCATCAACCGGAGAATCAGTATAGCTCGATTGGTAAGAACATGCTCAATCTCTCCTAACTAGCATTTGGATATATGAGAAGTGTAAGTTACCTGAAGTAGCTCCGATTATCAGTAACTTTTTGTAAAGCAAAACCTCCCACAAGATCAACTCGTACTACATCCTGCACATTGGGTATCTCATCTTTGGAATAACACTGTGTACTTCTATCAACACTATCTAAGTCAGAGATCTGGACAAAAACACATGAATACGATTATAGTTAAGAAAAATAAGAAATGTTAACGAGCCTTATGGACTTTCACGTGCTTACAGTATTGGCAACCATAACTATAAGACCATCTTGAAAGTATTCAAATGCAAATAAATGTACTACAGCTTCCCTTGCTGACAATGGCCTTGAGAGCTTCATCCTTTCTTCCAAGTAATTAAACACATATTAGCACATTTAGGGATTCAATACAATGTAATGAACAATGTGATCGGAGGACAAACCTTACTAAACATATTTGTTCACCAGTTCTGACCTTTTGCAAGCACTGGGATGCCGCGATTTTAAAAGTTGGAATTGTAGTTTGTGGCCACCTGATAAGAAAGTGGCAAAATCATTAGTCTCGAATTCATTTGTTACCAAACGAATTACTTGAAATGGAAAATTCGTCTACTCTTTTGTGATAACGACTTTCAAATAGTGCATTAGTGAGCAGTGGTTAGAAATAGTTCTCACCACTTCTTGTAGAGTTCTGCCTCCCATGAAATGCATAAACCTGAAATATAAATTTTTTGACTTACATTAAGCTTCTCCGCTACTAAAGAAACAACCCAAAAATGAAGACGAGAGAGATATATCGTTGACATATATTAATTTAGCTTACAAACATCTATTGGACCATCCACATAGCCTTCAGCTAGGAGGGTATGATAAGGAGTGCCTTCTGGTCCCTCTCGATACATAACACGAATCTCCTCACTGTCCTGTTTTACCTACAGTAAAGAAGACAACTAGACCTTAAAGAGAAGGTAAAAAGAAAACGGAGCAACAGATAGTAAAAGTACTAAAACAAGTACTAACAACCACTGCTTGTCAAATTAGTTTGAACATAAACATTGGTGGCAAGGGGTTTCAAGAGTTAGAAAAAAGCAGGGGCGGAGCCTGAGTTTAAGTTACGATTTTGGTCCAAATTTCGTATTTGTGTTAAGAAATCCATCGAGTAACTTAAAAAGGACTAGAATCCCGAACCCATAAGCTTCAAATTCTGGCTCTGGAAAAAAAAGTGATTGGTGTATAGGAAAGACAACATACTTTCCAACCATCATGCGATGCCTCGGAATCAGTTACTGATGCACTCCTCAACATGCTCAGGAAGTTTGCCACTTCCTTGGTTCTTCTATCTACTAGATTGTCAATACATTCTGCAGCAAAAACAAAGTATATGTGTTTGATGTTATAAATTTAATAGCAATTAGTTTGATGACAAATTACTGAAATCGACTTAGAACTGACCGTGAAGATCACATTCTGATGAGCATAGGATTTGATTCTTGACAAGGGACTTAAGCTTATCATAATCGACAAGATCATCAGACGATAGCGTCTGATCCAGTCTACTTCTGTACTGAGAGATGTTACCACTGTCCCTCATATTGCATCTCCAAGAAAAAGGAAACAGTCCTCTAAAAATCATGAAAGACAAAAACTACAGTATATGAAAATGAAGCATACCTACAAATGTCTGTAAATCATAACTATACATCAAAGTTTTTACAAACAACAAATTTATCGACTCAAGATATATCTATGCAAAATGTACTTCTATAAACATTCTGCATTATGCCATTTATCAAAGTTCAATTATACACAAAAGGTGCATATGTCAATACATATATCTAATATGGCTGTGTAAATCATTATCCAAACCATTAAAAAACTAAAGTCAAGTCCATTAAATACCAGATCAGATACAAATGCTATAAAACTTGAACCAATACTCATCACTCACCTACAAACAAACAGTTGGATGTGCAAACAAAGTCCCACATTGATAGTTGAAAAGAAAAAGAAACTACAAATAATGTGTAGTGATACTGTTAATGATGTCTTAGCCTTTTTGAAAATAAAGGTGCAAACTTGGCCCAAAACAGACGATATCACACCATGATAAGAGTAACTGTTAATGGTCGTATGAACCAAAGCAGACGATATCACACCATTATAAGATACTATACGGGCTTGACCCAAAGCGGACACCATGATAAGAGTAACTTTTAATGATGTGAGTCATTTTAGGGAAAAAACATGTGAGTTTGGCCCAAAACAGACAATATCACATCATTGATAAGACTAACTCTTAATGGTGTGAGGACTTATGGGAAAAACATGCAAGTTTCCCCCAAAACAGTCAGTATCACACCGCGATAAAAGTAACTCTTAATAATATGAGGCCTTTTGGAAAAAACCATACGAGTTTGGCCAAAGCAGATAATATCACACCATGATAAGAGTAGTCAAAAATAATACTAACAATTGGCATACTTACTAAAAGAGAACAAACCTTCAAAAATTATTATTCAGCTAAAAGTTTCAGCTCTTCTTGAAGTACTCCACTTGAATTTTTTTAGGCAGTAGAGTTGGAGATCTCAAGAGAAAATTAATGATTGAAATGAGCAAGTTCAGTGGATATCTAACATGGGATTTTTCTTGAATTTTATTTAATTTCCAAATAACAAAACAGAATTTATATATAGGAAAAATAAAAGAGTAAATAAAAGGCAAACACATGTTGAAAATGTTTTAAAAAAAAAATAAGAATATGGAATGTGCATCTTTTCTTTTCACAAAAAAAAAAAAAAAGGAGAAGAAGAGAACTTACAAGGACATATTTTTAACACATTTTTGGTATTACCAAGTAGTATTCTTTTCAAAATGAAAATGGATATCTGATTAATAGTCAAATTAAATGAATTATGAAACTCTTTTGAAGAAAGGTAAAGTAAGCATAAAGCAACCAACATCGATTGCGGTGTAGTGATGGGATTGTTTCACCCTTAATCAGAGGTCTTAGTTCGATCCATGGATATGGAGAAAATTGTGTTGGGAGCGTCACACCGAAAGAGCCTTGCAGTACGTAATTCAAATTTAATTGGGGTTCCAATGCAGGCTCCGGACACTGAAAAAAGAAAAGGCAATAAAGCAAGATAATATACTTGGAAGTGTTGAAAGGTGTTTATTATATAGTATTCAGGCTCGACTAATTCATAATCGAGCATAGGTCCATCAAAGGAGAAAAAAATCAAAAAATTTATTAAGAACCGAGAAATTTTATCTATTCTGCGATACGCGAAACATGTTGAAAACATCAAGGAAGTTGGAATTTGGGAAAAGGTGTGTACTCTGGCATAGGTACAAACAATGCATAAATTACTATGTTAGCATAAGATCAAGATATCGATATTTTCATTAAAGTTTTGCTCATCATCTACTCTTAATTAACATCAAACAAATTAATAGTTAGTGTGCACACAGTACGAAAAGATGCTTTTTAATATTTTCAATGTTTAATTGATCAAATTTTTGAAAATTATTTTCTGATTGAAATTTTACATTTGCTTTAAGAAATTCATTTATTTAGAATTTAATAGCATAAAAAATTAGAATTTCGAACTCATAAACTGCGGTGACGAAAACTAAGATTTGAGCGAGATAGTGCTAGCTAAAAAGCATCTACTTTGTAATAAATATACTTTGAAAAAGAAGAATGTATTCTTGCATAGAAAAAGTTTTATTAAAGTGAAAGTTGTGCAAAAAATGTGCTAGGGAAGGAAAAAGGCAACAAGGAACAATAAAAGGAAAGATATAATAATATACTTCAGATTCAATTGAATTCATTATTTTCAGCTAGAATTATATATTTATATAAAAAAAAATGATTTAATTATATACATATAATGATCTCATATTTATTCTGAACCTACTAATTCGATATTTCATATTTGATCATTTTCTTGATAGCTCATGGGTAACAACTTCATAATTTACACTTTTAAAACAATCCTCTTCTACAATAAACTATTGTGAGTATAGATGGTAGAATTCTTTAAAATATATATATTTTTTATTGTTATTTATGTGATATACTCTTTATTTCGAATATTTCAAAAATGTTTGACAAATATTGTTTGTGTATATTTGAAATGTTTAATATTAAAGTTCTTAAAATTCAAAAATATGAACTGATTTTTTTTAATTAAACTATTTTTTCAATAATTATTTTATTTATATACTTTCTTTCATATAGTAAAATTACTTTGGGCCTAATCACACACTAATCATATCAAATGGGCTGAAGGTATCTTTCACATCGGCCCATGATCTCAGCAGATTGGGCCTCTTTGACCTAAGGAAATACTCCCTTCGTTTCAATTTAAGTGACAACTTTTGCTTCTCGAGAGTTAACTACTAATTTTTTAAGTTAAATTGAATACGATCAATTAAATATTTCAAAATTTTAAAAAATTGATATTCAAAAGTTATATGAAAAATGATATACGTTGCGATATTTTTCATGTCAGTATAATTAAAAAAATACAGTGTAAAATATTGGTCAAAATTTACATATAGTTTGAATCTAGAAAATGAGAATTAGGACAGAAGGAGCATATAGTCGTTGGGTATAAGTAGGCAGGGTACGATGAAGCTCATTAGTTAACACATAGTTATCTTGATAAAATTTGTGTTGGAATTGATGACTGACTGAACGTGTTTTGATAGCTTGTAAAAGTTCAAGTTTTTGGATAAATTAATAGAGATTTACTTGAAAAAAGATATTGAAATTATCCACGATGAGAATATAATGTATTCTTATTGCAATCGATAGAAAAATAGTCTATTTTAAATAGGTACCTTAATTTATCACAAATTGAACTTAATTAAACAAGAAACCAGAGTAGATTTAGAAAGAGACTATTTGTTTAATTTAATTAATCCCATGAAAAATGGAATCAATCCACAAATACAAAATGCACTGCTGTGTAGATATAGAGAGTCAAAGAAAATGAGCTGTTTTTTTTTAATTTATAAAAATAATTTTAAAAAATTAAGTATTGAGTCCTTCTCGCTTAATTTATGTGATATCGTTTAATTGTTTAAAAATGACACATTTTATATTTAGTAGTAATTTTAACTTTGAACTTCTCATTTATCTTTAATGAGATGATTTATAACCACACAAATATATGTGATATGTTTTAGACTGTAAATTTCAAAGTCGATCTTTTAACTTTTTTAGCATGTGTTAAGTCAAATCAAATATCATTACATAAATTAGCAGAGAATATATTATAAGAAAAAAAGTTTGATGATTGAAAATTTGGAATTATTTTATTCTATTATGCGATTGATTTCACTATCAAAAAACAAGTTGTTAAAGTCAATGACGTATATACTAAGTTTTTTTTTGTACCTAATTAACGATTCTATTGTATGATTAATTAATATTTGTGTCAATGAGAACACTTTATTTTCAAACAATCGTAATTCTTATTTTCATATTGCAAATGACACCACATGATTACAAGTTGCATGGCAGTTAATTGATTATCATTTTTTTTAATGTGAAATAATGAACCTTATTTAAATCAACATTAATTGATTGGGGGACTCTCACAATTGAATAATTTGTGACAATCTATATATACTAATAAACTAACAACAAATCATGAACTCTTGAATTAATAATAATAATAAAATAATAATATTGCCCCTATTTCCTAAAAAAATATTAAACGTTACTTTAATTAATATATGATACATAAGATTTTAGGTACGTTTGCAAACTTTTAAATATAATAAAAATGAAATAGGCATGATATGCACTAAAACTTTGGTGCATGGAACGTGCATTTCTTAGACTTGTTAAGAATAGATGGAGCCAAATTATTTATTTATGATTTTTCCATCCGTTCTAACATCCATTCGACAAAATATGAATTTATGTATTGTGTAATTTATTTTTTAAAATTGATGTTTCTAATAGGATTTTTCATTTCTCGAAATTCAAACTCAAGCAATATAATTAAAGATTAAAGGAATATCAAGAATTTCATTACTTATATTGATAGTCAAAAAAAATATTAGCCAGCTATATAAGCAAACTTCTAATTAATTTACTATGGGATAAAGTTAGAATTTGGTTTGTAGCAGAAAAAGACGTTGCTCACATGAAACAAAGCTTACAAAGTTGCAATAAGAAAATGATAGATTAGACTTTAGAGGGCGTTGTAAACTCTTTGTTGGTTCATTGGTTGCGCACGAATTGAAATTCGATTAATTCAGATTTGCATCATATAGGGTTTATTCGTAAAAAAATAAAAAATCTTGTATTAAAAATTTATTCATATTTAGGATTTCAAATCGAGATCTTTAATTAAAGGAGGAGTAATCTCATCTGCATCATATCCTTTGATGATCAGAGGATGTTGACATCTCAAACCTTCGATTCAAGCATGAAATATACCAAAAAGTGCTAGCATTTAAATTATATACGTCATTAGTATATTACAAATTTCAACTATCATCAATATAATTTAATCAAACCTTCCATATAATTTTATTTTTTTCTCCAATAATATTCCTTTTATTCATTTATCTCACATCCAAATTCTTTTTTTTCCCAACCAAAACAATGCCACCAACCTTTCATTCATTTATCTCACGTAACATCAACTCTTTTACAATATCATTTCATTTTAATATGTCGTAGCAAATAAGTATATCTTATTTTTGATAATTTAAATTCACGTTTTAAGAAAACTTATCTATAAAAATTATATATATATATATATATATATATTCACAAGAATTACTTCATCCCCACATTCTTTTTCCTTTTTTTAATATTCTATCTTCATTTTTTTAAAACCAAAACGCCACTAATCTTCCCTCTTTTTTTTTTCAAATCTCTCACCTAAGCCATTGACTTCCAATTTTATTTTTTTTAATTGGACCAATTTCTTTTTCATCTTATACCAAATTAAATAGCTAACCAAATAAAAACCACTCCCATAATTCTCATAAAATCCACTCTTTAATTTTCACAATATCATCATGAATAACACCACTACCATCTCCGATCCAAATTCCGGCACCGGGTGGTTCCTCGGATCGGAACAAATCCGAGGATTCGACTACGCCATTGGTGTATCCGCTAGCATTGTTCTATTGTTTGCAACCATAACAATGACTTCATATTTTTGTACTCGAAATCAAACACCACAAAGAATGATAAATCGCGATGACAATAATTGTGTGGACGTGGAAATGAGGATTGATGAAGCAACACTTTTGAGTTACCCTAAGTTGTTATATTCAGAAGCTAAGGTCAATTATTATACTAAGGACTCATCAACAACTAGTAATTGTTGTTCAATATGTTTAGGTGATTACAATGATAATGATATGCTAAGGTTGTTACAAGATTGTGGACATTTGTTTCATTTGAAATGTGTGGATCCTTGGCTTATGTTGAATCCAAGTTGTCCTATTTGTAGAACATCTCCATTGCCAACTCCATTATCTACTCCTTTGGCTGAGGTTGTTCCTTTGGCTTCTAGACCTTCCGGATTGATTTTACAGTAAAAATTCTGACTCTGCTACTGACTTCAGATAATATATTATTACAATAATATGATTTTTAAAAGACAGGGAGAATTAGGTAACATGAATTTACTATGGTCATTCATGACTTATAGTAT
Organism: Solanum etuberosum; assembly: GCA_029582245.1. Lineage (NCBI taxonomy): Eukaryota > Viridiplantae > Streptophyta > Magnoliopsida > Solanales > Solanaceae > Solanum > Solanum etuberosum. Next base: position 46,492 of record JAJONR010002505.1, on the reverse strand, counting down.
TATTGCATGAAAGTCATTAAACCACTTTTCCAAATAAAAAAATCACTCAACTTCCATTAATTTTCATTAGAAGTTATTTCCAAAATAAGTTTGTTAGATTTGTTGTTGTTTAAGAAATAAATGACTATGATTTGTTCTTTGTGGTATTTGAAATTTATTTGAATTTATTCAAAGATTTAATTATTGCATCGTGTGTTGAATTATTGAAATTCCACTGAACATCAAGATTAGTATTTAAATGCATGAACTTCAGTTATATATGACTGAAATAGATGCAAAAATAGCGAACTTATCATATATGACTGAAGTGCATACAAATGCCTGATTAATTATAGCTTCATTGTGTACATGACCTACCAACTTATAATATGATTTTTTACGATAATCTCGTATGTCTAAAATTATTCTAAAATGAATAGACTTATAAAAGTTTATACACTCATCCTATGTGTAATGTGTGATGACACTATATTAGATCCAAATCCTATCTTGTCTTTAGTCAATTTTGGGCCCGTTGACCTTGTAGGTTAATTTGAAGGGAAAAAAAAAAACACTTAGGATATACATAAAAGTAGTTGTAATTGAGGATATTTTGTATTATTTTTCTCTATCATAGTAGATAACCTTTAATTATTTTTTATTAATTCGAAAACATAAGTTTGGCCGAACCTCCTTAATCTTTAAATTCATTTTTTTTCTATTTATTTGTGTGTGATGAAAAGCTATTCATAATTCAGAATCTTCTGCAACATAAACAAACAAAGATAATTAAATTCATTTCATGTAACATAAAATACATAAAAATAATCATCATATAATATATGACCATCTAAATCTTTGGTGCATGGAACGTGCAATTAGTAGAGTGCTCATTAAGAAGAGAGAGAAAGAGTCAAATAAATTATTAACTAATTAAACTTATAATTAATTTACTATTGATTAAAGTTGAAAAAATGTAGCAGAAAACAATGTTGATCACATGAAACATAGCTTACAAGATAAAGATAGATTAGACTTTAGACAACGTTGACATCTCAAAACTTTCCATCCAAGCAAGAATTGTACTCTCCGTGTCTTAAATTATCTATCGTAATTTTCTTTTATACATTCTTTAAAAAAAATACTTTTTCTGTTATATATATTAGTTGTTCCAAAATACTTGTTACTTTACAAAATCAAAATATTTTTTTAATTTTATCTTAACAATTAATTACTTTTTAAAAATGTAAACAAGTTTGTAAAGTTTCAAAAGAAAAATTAAGGAGTAAATTAGTTAAAATGTTTTTGTTTATGATTTATTAAGAAGCGTGTAAAGAAAAAAGTGAACAACTAATATAAAACGGAGCAATATTAGTTAGGAGGCTAGGGAAAGTGATTTTATCCTTCATTGATATTTGAACAATTATAACATCACTCATAATTGAGGTGTCTTCAAGAACAATACAATTACTACGAGTAAAATGAAAAAAAATCTTAAACTTTACAAATAACTATTTTTAAAAATTACGACACATAATTTGAGACGAACGGAGCACAAAAATAAAAGCACTATAGTCTAATATATATCACTAGAAAACACTCAACTTTTTTCTCTTTTTATTAAATAGTACGTATTCTTTTTTGTTCATTTCTTTTTCAAGTTCAAATTCATTTCATTCAATCAAAACCGTTGACTTTTCATATAATTATCTTAATTTGGACCATTTCCTTAATTTTGGTCTTATAATACCAATGGCCAACCAAACCAAAAAACCACTCCCATAGCCATAATTCTCTTTAAAAAAAACATCATGAATAACACCACCACCACCCTCTCCGATCCAAGTTCCGGCACCGACGGGTTCCTCGGATCGGGTCATATCGGAGGGTTTGGGTATGGGATCGGTGTCTCAGTAGGTATTCTTCTTTTAATTACAACTATAACCCTCACATCATATTTTTGTACTCGAAATCAAACGACAGAGTTACCACCACCAAGGAGAAGACATAGAATTAATCGAAGTACGTTACAACATGATGGTCAAGACGATAACAACAATTGTATAGTCGATATTATTGGGATCGACGAAACAACTCTTTTAAGTTATCCTAAGTTGTTGTACTCTGAAGCTAAGGTAAATCATAAGGACACAACAGCTAGTTGTTGTTCAATATGTTTAGCTGATTACAAGAATAAAGATATGTTGAGATTATTACCAGATTGTGAACATTTGTTTCATTTGAAATGTGTGGATCCTTGGCTTATGTTGAATCCAAGTTGTCCTGTTTGTAGAACATCTCCTTTGCCAACACCACAATCTACACCTTTAGCTGAAGTTGTTCCTTTGGCAACTAGACCTTTGAGATGAATTCACTGCTCGACTAATTCAGATTCATACAACATAAGGTTCGAGGAGAGACGTACGCTTCCTATTGAAGATTTAATTTCTACAATGGTATCTTGATCTTGTTTCTTTGGCAACTTGATCTTTGGATGACTGACTCGACTAATTCAGATTCACACGACATAAGGCTCGTCAAGGAGATTTCTTCATTGGTAATTAATTACATTAGTTTCTTGATCTTGTTTATTTTTCTTATAATTGCTTTGTGTAAACTGTAGATTAATTAGTTTTTTTACATTGAACCCATTTTCTGAAAATTTTAGCATAGTTGTAAATTATTAGTCCATGAAAGGGAATCATTGATTAGTCAATTTTCTTGATTTTTTTTTTTTGTGTGTTATTCGATTCTCTTTTTTTCTTCCTATTTCCTCTTCTTTTATGGATCTTATTATAAGGTATATTAATTAATAAAGAGTAAATTTTAGAAATAGCAAATATAATAGACATAATAAGACTCTATAACTATAATTTCGATAATTGCGCTCCATAGTTATAGTTCCATTTGCTATGGAGGCCCTGATTTGTATATTTCGCGTCGTTTGTATATTTTGTTTGCCCGTTTGTATATTTCGCTTGCGAATATATAAATAAGGTAAGTATATACCAATTATGTATTTATACATTTAGGAAATTTTCTGAACTCCGTTTGTATATTTCGCTTGTCAATATACAAACATGGTTATTTTATTGTGAATTTTTCATTATCCATATAAATAACTAGGGTAAGCACATACAAATTAGAGATTTATACAATCAGGAAACAAACTATACAAATTCTGATTTATACAATCAGGCAAATTATACAATTTTGGGTGAATTATACAAATTAAACAAATAGCAAAATTCAACATTTTTTTTTCTTCTAGAAGTAGGGAAAGTAAGAGAAGAGTGAATGAAGACTCTGAGCCGGAGCTTGCTGGGTAGTGAAGTGGTCCGTGAAGGTTAAATAAGACTTGTGTTAAGCAAGCAGAGTAGTCAAGCCAAAAAAGCAAGAAGCGGTTTTCGTGCGAATCACAATTTTTCAAAACATAGCATTTAATATTGTTTAAATATTTGCTATTCTGGACAATTTTCCCATTAATTAATAGGTGGACTAAACAATTAGGGCGGTTATTGATTAATTAGTTGCGTTAATGAAATCAAAACTAATCCTCGTTTAACATTATGAACAAGTAAAGTAGTAGTTACAATATATTTGGTTGGCTGCATTAATTAGAAATATAACCTCTATAACATATATTTCAAATGTTGATGATATGTAAATTCTTATTGTTAATTACTTGCATTCTTCTACTCTTTCCCGGAAGTCGATGACTATTCATAGCTATTACCTTGACACTAAAAAAGAGTTCGACCCAATGCTTTATTTCTATCCTAGTTGATCCTGATTCGACATTAGAAGTGGCGAAGTCAAAAGTTTTTAAAAAAATGTTCAAAACTTTAAAAAAGTACAAAAAAAATTCTCGACAAAGTGTATTCAATATCCGTTATAGACTTCTAAAAGCTAATATTTCACCTAATGTACTACTTTATGTAAGATAAAACATCAAATGAGGAAAAGTGTATTAATAATACAGAAAAAGCTTAGAGTAAACAATTAAAAATCCTATTGAAGTAGGTATTTTTTTGTATAATCTTCCACCAAATGAATGATTGTTACATTATAGTAATTTAAGTATAACTAATCTTCGAATCAATTTGACCACTTAATACTATTCTTTTTTGTGGTGTAGTCGGGCTAGTTGGGTTGAGCATAAAATATTGAAAATTAAATTATCGAATTGAATAGAAATTTTTGATAATTTTGATATTTGGTAATACGGTATTTGATATGGTATTCGAGAGTAAAATTTTAGAATAATGGTATTTGGATTTGGGTTTAACTTGAGACATTAGTACCATTTGATATTCGGTATTTTCTCAAATACCGAATTATTTAGTTAATGAAGGTCATATATATATCAACATGTTTATTACTCATTAGTACAAGTCAAAAGAAAAAGTTAAAGAATAAACATAATATGTTTTTTTAGTAGTATCAATTTTCTTTTCTTGATGTTTTCTTACCTGTTCATCTTCTACTATATCGTGTCTCCACATTAAAAAAATAGAAGTAATTGGAGAAATATGTATTAACTTTATAATACAATAGGCCAACACTTCAATATGGTATTACCGAATACGGTATCAAACCGAAGTTTAATTTATCGATTATCGAATTACCGAACTGAAATTTAAAAATTTGGTCATTGATATCTACTTTTAACTATCAATAACAGAATTACTTGAACCCAAAATTTGAGAATCCCAAATCAAATACCAAACGCCCATTCCCGGGTGTAGTTATCAACAAACTTACTTTTGATTTGTAAAGGGAGTCTCCCTCGTGATGATGATATTTTGTTTTATTTTTAAGGGTGTGTTTAATACGAAAGTTGGACAAAATTTCGAAAAATAATTTCAATGTATATTTGCAACGTTAAAGTCCATCGGAATCCTTTATGACACACCTTCACCCTCAAGCATATGCAAGGGTGACTCAAAAGGAGAGGCTAATAAAGTTCCACCACCACCAAAAAAAAAAAAGTTTCTAAAAAAAATCGAGGCTCCAAAAACTTTTAATTAATAAAAAAAAAGTTCATATAATAAAAAAAGTGTGTAGAAATATTTTAGAGTTTTGAATTGAACTTCTCACAATCTTTATATTAATAAATTAAATTCATGTAACAATATATTTTTTTTGGTTTTTCAAACCCGACTAAATTCGGATTCGCGTCGGGAAGTTCTACATTAGGGGTAAAGCGCTCCATAACAAAGGTGACACCGTATCCAAGGGGGCTCGAACCCGAGACCTCTTGGTTAAGGATGAAGGAGTACTTATCACTTTACCACAACCCTTGTTGGTAAGGCTAGAGTTAATACAATAAATAAACAAAGAAAGAAGAGGTAAAGTCAAATTTGAGATTTTGACCCAAATTTAAATTTCTGGACTCTTGGCCCACCTGTCCTAAATCTAAAAATGGTCATGGGCCTCAGCCCTTCCCTCCTTCCCGGGCCTGCTGGAGCAAAAAATAAAACTGGGCTTTGGCCCATTTTAGTGCCAAGAGACTGTGTAGACACTGATTGTATACTAATGTATATGGTCCGTATATCAAATATATACAGCCTTCTTTTGAGCTTCTAAGATCTGTATTTCAACCTCAAACTCGTGCTTCAAATCCCCATAAAATGGATTTAATTGTTTAAGTTGAATTGTCTAAGTGAGTTATTTATATATTAATGAAAAGTTACCTCTGACTAAGTTGCTTTGCTTAGTCTAATCTTTCCTAGAAATGAATTGTATTGACAAGCATGTTCAAATTGTGCATTCATGTTATGTTAAAAGAATTTATAATTGTGAAAATGATTAATTCATTATTGGTGGTATGATTTTTTTTGTTAAGTTTTTAATAAGTTTACCTTTTTCGTTTAAAATGAAATATAATAAGTTTGCTTTTTCCGTTTAAAAAGTGATGTCGAAAAGAGGTATATTGATATCAATTTCTTGTGGATATACAGCAACCGCCATATCTAATGGCTATTCATCATCGAAGGTATAACTCAGCAGAAAAAGATCCTACACTTCTCAATATCTTAAATTTTATAATGTTAAGTGTTTAGTTAAATTTCAGTTGAAAAACATGCCCAGTGAGTTCTTATTGTCCAGTTTAACTCATTTAAATAAGTATATGTAAAAAGTGTCCATTAAAGAATAAGATAAATGTCAAGAAATGCATGAACACACGGTTTATCATATTAAAATTGACCTTCCCATGGAACAACAACACTAATATCATAACATTTCCACAAGAATTTCAAAACAGAATTACAATTTATTGAGATCGAAATAATCAAGAAAGCATTATACGAAAGCTAATAATTGCAATTGAAGTCAATAATAAAACGATAAAGAAACTTATACTGAAAAACCATAATATATGCCTTTAATTTTTGGACTATTTGTTGTGTATATTCAAAATTGGAGGGGTTGGATGTCGGTTAGAATTAAAGTACTACTTACGTGTTGGTATGCATGTTTGCCACGTGGATTCTAATAAAACTTACACGTCTCTGTTATCTATCACTTAATTTTCAAAATTTGTGGGATTTTGGGTGTGTGAGATCAATATTCAATATTCAATATTCAATGGCGGTGAAACTCTTCTTCTCATGGTGTATTCTCTTCTCACTGGCTTCAGCCAATTCCACTGACTTCCAATATTGCAGTGAGTTTTCATTCTCAAATTCATAATTTGTATATTTTTATGAGTATCAATTTTAAATGATGTAATTTGGTTGAGTGTTATATAAGCAAATCAGAGGCGAGTTCAAGATTTAAATTTAATGGGTTTTAACTTTTTAAGATTTTCATCAATAAGCTCATTGTATTGTTAAAATTATGTGTTCAGATCTAATATTTACTAACATTCTAGTAGGTTCTTACATATATACTTATATATTTTGTGTCGAAAGTTATGGATTCAGATGAACTCGGAGTTAAAGAATACATCCACCCAATGATCTGATACGGGGCTTATATATAACCTTGGCCTCTACCTCTTTAATAGCTAGTTTTTGGAGTGTGCTTAGCAAAATGAAAACTAGTTTCAAAATATTTCACAATAATCTGAATGGTTAACTATTATGATTTATACTACTTTTTATGTAATTTCTAAATATGTAAATTTTAAATTAACAAAAAAATTGAAGATTTTATGTCTTGGATTCAAATCTGTAAAGATATGATACCTGGACATAACTCAACCCCAAAAGCTAGCTCATGAGGGGGAGGTTTGTCCAAGTCCATATAAGGAGACCAAATTCTCATCCCTCTACCGAAATCTAACATTAGTTAATTAGTCTACCCTCGTACTCCAAATCAAGCCACGTAAATTGGAACAAAGGTAGTACTAAATAATTGGCTGCACGGCATAATCACCGTAATCGTTAGCTCTTGTATTGACTGTTCACTCTTTGGTTATCCTGCAATATGTCTGTGTTGTTCAAGGTACGTAGTCTCTATCTTATGTTACAATGCTCATAATTTTCCTGATTGGCAGAAGGATTCTTATAAAATGTTAATCTAGATTATCTTCGAAAAAACGTAAGACACAAAACTGTACTAAGATTCAGACTGTTTTTGGTTTAATAACGCAGATAAGAAGGCAAATTATGTTGTTAAGGTCCGTGGATTAGATATCACACCTTACCCTGTCAAAGGAGGTAAAGAGACCACTTTCAGTATTGCTGCGACTACAGGTAATTTTTGCGTGTGTTCTTTTGTTTTAATTGGTCTTTAGTTAGTCCTCACTTTCAACTAAAGTTAAGAACATACTACGTGATATAACAAATTATGTTGATTGTTATGGTTATTGTGATTGTCTACTTCATTAGATTGGAAATAATTGGTACTTTTGCATGCGATAGGCAGGGGCAGAGCCACGTAAGGCTGAAGGGGTTCATCTCAACCCCCTTCGGCGGACGTGGATGTTGAACTCCTTTTGGTTTCTTCGTTTAATGAAAATTCTAGCTCCATCATAGGCGATATGACACTGTTTTTTTGTGGAAAATGGTGATTGGTGGCATGATTTGCAGTATAGAAAAAGCTTTGACCTCTTAAAATTAGATGTCAAGCGTGATGACGGCATGGTGATGGGATAAAAGTGTCCTTTGGTAGAAGAATGACTAAGTGAGTTTTTCTCTTGCAGATGAGAATATCAGTGGCGGAAAGTTAGTGATTGACGTCAAGTACCTATTCCTTCACGTCCACAAGGAGTCCCATGACATTTGTGAAGAGACATCTTGCCCTGTGTCTGGTGATTTTGTGATTTCTCATTCTCAAGCCTTGCCTGGAATAACTCCTCCGGTAAGTCATCTTTCGAGTTTTGCTCTAATCTTGTCATGACATAATTTCTGGTGTTTCGTTCTACATAAATTTCCTTATAAAAAGGACGTACTCATCTCTCTCTTTCTTGGGTTTCTCGACTCTTAAAAAGTCTTCGAGTACAAATCCGTTTGTACCTCTATAGTGAAGGAAATGCTGAAATCATATATGCTTTAAATCACAACGTATAGTTCTGTTAACTTTATGCCCTGATTTTATTTCTTGTGATAAGCAGATCACAAGTTCATTCTTGCTAGCTAGTTACTTCGGTTTTGGCTAGCCTCAGCTCTTTATTCGTCCGAGTAAGATACAATTTTATCTAAAACGAACAACTAGTAATTAAAAAAAAAAGAGAAATCTTTCAATGGAATTACATGAATTTCATATCTACTTGCGATATAATTTGTTGCCAACTCTTGTTTCATTTCCTTGATATTCAATTGTGTGATTTTTGAAGAAAAATGTTATTTTGCGAGTTTTGTGAGCTTAACAAAGAGTGATTCTATACATTCAGGGTTCATATACTCTTACTATGAGAATGTTGGACGGAAGCAATCGTGAACTGTCTTGCATAACCTTTGGCTTCAGTATCAGTTTAATCGCGGAATCAAAAGCAGTAGCAGATATGTAGTTAAGTTGTACACTTGTGAACCAACTGTACACATTATGCTGATCTGCAAATCGTGTAAATAAGTTCCCTACTTTTTCAAGAGTTTGTCCCAACTTTGCTGGTTTTAGGTTTCATCTATAATAAATAAACTTGATGATGTGTTTGGCACGGAGCAAATGTTATGTACATGCTTTCCGATTTGCTGCTAATTATTATTACACGAACATGATCGTGCAATTGAAGTCTTACCTGCAGATTTTGTTACTTCTCTTCTAGACTAGTCTAAGCCGGATTTTTATTTTTAAAAAATTAACATTTTAAATAATTAAAGTTAATAAATGTATTTTTTTTGTTTTTTAGAATCATACAAACATTATCTACATCGCCACGTACCCCAATTCCCAAATCAACTTTTCTCGATCTTTCATCTTTTCTGTTTTTCCCTTTTCTCCTCGGAATAAAGCAATGGCGGTGAAATTGATCGTTATTCTCGTGTTCTCAATGTGTATTCTCCTTCCATTTTCATCAGCTAAATCTACAGACTTCCATTATTGCAGTTAGTTTTTCTTCATTCGCTTCGAATGAGTTCATTATTACATTCATGCTTCATCTAAAAATTGAGAATTTCACTGTTTTCTTCGTTCCGAATTTAATTTATGTGATATAATTTGAATTAATTGTAGTTATAAAATGTTTGCAAGTAGTGATTCTAAACATGTCATAATGTTTGTTTGATTAAAAAAGTACTTGTAAACGATCCTCATTAGAGGTTGTAAAAAATGGTTATACATATTAACTTACTGCATCACATAATCACAGTAAATGCCCTTGTAATGAGGGGCGGAGCCGGCTAGAGGATGAACGAAAATTACTATTTATATATGGTTAAAATTACTTGTGTGTTTACTTCTTTCGATTTTGGATCCTCCTTTGCTTGTTCCTTTTTTAATTTTTTTTTATTCGGCAATATCTTTTCTACCTTAGCTTACATGCTCCTTACATTGCTCATGATTTTCCTGTTTGATGGAAGTGATTCTTCTAAAGTGCTAATCTAGATTATTCACGGAAAAACATAGGCACAAACTATACTATCGATAATCTAGATTCTAATTTCCAACAGCCAGAGTTTTTTGGTTTGATAATGCAGATAAGAAGGCCAATTATGCTGTTAAGGTCAGTGGAGTAGATATAACACCTTATCCTGTTAAAGGAGGTAAAGAGGCCACTTTCAGTATTGCTGCAACTACAGGTAATTCGCGTCTTAATTTGTTCTATCGTTTTTGTTTTTTAGTCCTTACTCTCTTTCATCAGTAGTTAAGACCTTGACGTAGTGATTCGTGATCTGAAATCAGTAAGAAGTTAAAATTGATCAACTTGTTGGTTATTGCCTAGTTACAAAAGATCAGAAATGATTGATACTTTTGCCTGCCATAGGACACACTTGTTTTTTTTAGGGAAATTGGTGGCACGAGTGCTATGCCATAAATGTCGAGCTTGTTTGAGATTACTGAATTGGAGAATCGGGGGTTCAAGGCGTCTGTTCTTTATAGTAATTCAATTTGTGGGAGTCTCCCATTTCCGTTTAAATTATACACACAATTGAACCTTGTAATAATGTTGAAGTTCATAAGTAAAGTGATGTTGATAAAGTCAGTCTCTTACTTCATTTTGATGTTTGGAAAGGTTAACTTTTACGTCACCAGTTGGCTTTGTTGGTTGGAATGACAACGATACTACTTGAGGGGGTATTGTTGAGAATAGCAGTAGCCTGGAAAATTGAATTCTTGGAATGCTTTTACTTTACTTGGTTATGTACTTATGGTCAGTCGTAATCGTGCAATCACTTTACTATGAAATATATATATCTACCACGTGCTTTCTTCAAGTGCTCGCATTGCTGCATATTACCAATATGCACTAGTATGGGTCTGTATTAGGTATCTTTTCCCCTTCTTTTGCAGCTACTCGTTATGCTTAGTTTATGTGAGATTTGCAGGACACGGGAAGCTTTGACCTCTCAAAATTAGATGTCAAGCATGACTAGTGTACATTTCTGGGATAAGAGTTCTTTGGTAGAAAAGTGACTCTGTGAGATTCTCCCTTGCAGATGATAATATCAGTGGCGGAAAGTTGATTATTGACGTCAAGTATCTATTCCTTCACGTCCACCATGAGACTCGTGACATTTGTAAAGAGACATCTTGTCCAGTTTCTGGTGATTTTGTGCTTTCACACTCTCAAGCGTTACCTGGAATTGCTCCTCCAGTAAGTCTTTTTTTCCAGTTTTGCTCTAATCTTGTTATGATATCATTTTGTGCTGCTTCATTCTGCATAACTTTCCTCTATAAGAAGGTGCTCTTGCCTGCGTTGTCGAACCTAACAGGGGGTTGGTTTTATACAGGGCTCGTATACTCTTACGATGAAAATGGTGGATGGAAACAATCAGGAATTGTCATGCATAACCTTTGGCTTCAGTATGAGTTTAATTGCAGAATCCATAGCAGTAGCAGATGCTTAAGTTGTTGTCACTGTTGATTCTTGTACATACATTATTATGTGTTGTTTTTTATTGAGTCGAGGATCTATTGGAAACATAATCTCTATCTATATATGAGGTAGGGGTATGATCTGTGTACATTCTACCCTTCATATAGAAGCCATTATTGGGAGTTTGAAGGTCGCATCTGGAAAGATTATTAGAAAAAGTCTTGAAATTTCTAACAATTGATCATAAGCTACATTTTACTTGTATAAGCCAATAATAAAATTTCCATTTTCGTGAAAGCATGTTTCCAAACTAGCACAACTTCATTATGTATGAGATCATTAACTTTAAACTTCATTCTCAATTTGATTAGGTAATTTATAAGCACAAGAATAATATATTCAATGTAATTTTACAAGTAGCTAGGGTTTAAAGAGAATGGTATATATGTAACTTTACCCTATCCTACTTTTGTGAAGGTGTAAAGATTGTTTTCTATATTGTCGATTTAAGTAAATATATTAAAAAAGTATGGAAAGAAAATATAATAACGAAGAAGTCGTACTTAAAACAAAAGAGAAGAGTCAATCACAACAACAAATAATACAATAATCGAAGAAAAGTAAACAACAAGGTATAACAAGACCAGAAAATTAAATAGTAGGAATATAATAATAACAATAATGATAAAGATTTATATCACGATTTTCATTTGATTCATTTGATTTATATCACGATTTTCTTTGTCTTCTCCGGTGAAGAACAACCAACACATCACCATCATAAGCCCACCTCCACAACTCCATTCGTTCTTCTTTTCCGACGAACCATTAGCCACCAACAATCACCTAAACCACCACAAAATAACCACTCAAAATCCAAACCAATCACCGAAAAACACCAAATCAGACCTCATTACCTTATTCCTTTGCGATTTTGTTCTTTTGATTTCTTTTGCAGGTGTGTCGGCGAGCTCAAAGCTTCAGCCATGACTTCGATGAAGTTCCAAAGAGCTCCACACTTTCCGATCTGAACAACCAACAAATAACCACAACCAACAACACCAGTACTACACTCTCGTCATTGTGAATCTTTGAGGTTGTGATGAAAAATAAAAGGTTGCGATGAAAATTAAAGAATGAAGAAGAAGAGGGTAATGAGTGGAGAAGGAAGTTTTTATTTTTTAATTCTTTTTTTAAAGGGTAATGGGAGGGGAAGGAAGATTTTGATTTTTTAATTCTTTTTTTAACTTTAATTTTTTCTGACGTGCTAGTTTTTTGTTTATTATTTTGCCATATCAATTTTAGGGAGTAAATAAATTCACTTTTAAGTAGTAAAGGTATGTAATGGGTCGTCATGATATTTTAAGTGTGTAACTGACTTTTGGGGACAAGTTTAAGAGAGTATCTATGCCTTTTTTCTAAGTTAAAATATGTACTTTCTCCATCCCCAGTTAATTATCATGATTTTCTTTTTTAAAATCAAATAATAAAAACTTTGATCAACATTTTATGATACGGAAAATTCAATATGACAAGTAAAAAAAGACTAAGGGAGTAAATATTTAGTTGTGACTTGTGAGTGTTTGAACATAAAAGTTGACAACATGTTATTTGTGTTTGGTAGAATATGATATAATATTGTTGTGCCTTCTCTGGCCTTGCCCATATTGTCCCGCTGTCTTTTCCACTCCTTTTAGTCTTCACAGAATCAGAGTTCTCTAACAATGGCGATTCAAAGGCTACCATTACTACTAATCTTTCTACTAATCTCATCTCTGACCCTTTTAGCACAATCGCGCAGCGACACGAACCACGTCTACTCACCGTGTGCCGACGCAAAAGTGCAGAGATCGGATGGGTTTAGCTTCGGAATAGCATTTGCTTCAAGAACATCATTCTTCGTCAACAGCTCAGTTCAGTTGTCTCCTTGTGATAAGAGGCTATCTCTTTCGTCGGCAAATTCTCAACTTGCTGTGTTCAGACCTAAAGTGGATGAGATCTCTCTGCTTACAATTAACACTTCCAATTTCTTCCCTGTATGATCTCAACCTCACTTAACTTTGTCCTTGTATTTGAGTTATATATTGTTAATTGTTTGTATAAAGCTGAAAGTTGAGTTTTTTTTTGTTTACTTGGGGAAATATGGTGAAATGGGGTTAGATCTGAAATGGGGCTGTTCTGGGTTTAGGTTCGCTTTGGGGGTTTTTGTTGTGAGGGGGGGGGGTAAGGAGGAATGCAAAGGGATGTAATTTTTTGTATAAGGCTGAAAGTTGAAGGTTTTATTGATTACTTGGTGTAATGGGGTTAGATTTGAAATGGGGTTGTTCTGGTTTTAGGTTTTGTTTGGGGTGGAGGCTAAGTGAGAATGAAAAGGGTTGCAATTGTTCTTGATTATGTATTGTGAATGTAGAAAGTTATAGCCACAGTTTTTTGGACATTGTCTTCCTAGATAGGAGGATGTATAGGTCGAGTATTAGGGTAGATGTTTAGTAGGCAGTTAGTTTTCCTAAGTATTACAGTATTATTATTACTCTCATACTCCTATTAGTCTTCAATTTTATTATTACATGTTGTTTTGCTCCGGTCCTTTGCTTCGATTACTATGTTACTTGTTGTTGCTATTGTTCTCTTTCTCCTTATTCTTAGCATGACTCCTTTGTTACTGTATTTCTGTTCCATACTTGATTATGATGTGCTTTACTTGAGTAGGTTGCGTACAACCTCACTACTTTCACAAGGTAGGGGTAAGGTTGCGTATACACTGGGTATGTTGTTGGTGTCTTCCTAGAAAAAAGAACTACTATGTCAGCCCCAATTTATGTGAGAGTGTTTGACTGGGCATGAAGATTAAGTTGAGAAGCTTTTGAAACTTGTGTTTTGAACATACAATAGACAATTCGGTGGCTAAATGAGAGGTTTAAAGGTAAATTATTTCTAAATATAGAATAGCGTTAGTTGTTTTGGTACAGAAGAAATAGTAAAATATGATACATAATTGGGATAGAGTAAGGTATGTATGAAGAATGTAATGTGGTTGGGTTTTCTTCTGCTGTTGTTTTCAACTTTTTATCTCATTTTTAGCTAATGGAGGACAATTATTTCCTAAGCATCTGTTTTCCATATATTTCTTGTGGCTGAGTATCCGTTGGTTCTTATATTCTAGAACTAAAGCTGTTGGACTTGATTAATATTCTTACAGTGACCAATGCTAGTTTCCTTCTTTGTAACAATATCCCATGATTTGTAACTATCTTAATTTTCCTTTAGTATCATTACTGTTTGGGTATGTGCTGATGAATTCCTGTTTCTTTCTTAATCTGATGTTTGCCTCCTACCAGTAATTCTATCTTACTCTTGCTGGTCCTGTTTGCCAGATGTCTATGACTTAATGCAGTCTTGAATTTTGTTTTTGGAGTGATTGGTAGCACCAGTGTGCAGCTTATAGGTTGACATAAATTAGTAATACACCATCATCAAGAGAACAATTGCAATCATTTATATATTTGTTGAAAGCAATTGTATGCAACTTATAGCTGACTTTTAATAAAGATTAGTATTAAAACATCAACAGTAAAGAATTGTTATCATTTATATACTTAAAGATCCAACTAACTGAGCCTAGAAAATAGAGCAAATGGTGCTAAAAGTTTCTTTACTATTTAAGAAAATAGGATATGAGTGTTGAACTATGATTTGTGGTGTTCCAAACGCCAGCTGCCTTTAGCCATCAGCATCTTCTCCTGTATGACCACAATCTGGGAAGTGGGAGCTACATGGACCCATTTGCACATCATGTTAATATTAAGGACATTTTCAGATATCGGGTTAACTTTTAGCTTGGGGTGGATTAAGTCCGTATCATAAAAATAGGTTCTCCTCTTTAGTTAAGTACTAACTCTAAGTTTTGGGGCAATAGCACTTTGGTCGCTGGTAAATATGTCTTTTCACCTTCTGATGCCTTCCCCTTGTGCTGTTTGACCCCTCAACTTGATGATCACCGCAATTGAAGCAGCAATTAGCTTCTGACATGGTTTCTGGGGTTTGCACAATGGCTGACCTTCTGAGGGGTCTCATCTTCGGCATTCGTTCCCTCATCTGCACCTCGTACTCACTCCGTCATCCATAATTGGTAACATGGCAAGCATGGAATGCCCTACAGCCGCCTTTATCTGTCTTACTGTCTTCTTCAATTAAGGTTGAGACAAAGATGAGCTGATAATTCCCAAATTAGGCTTTTGTAATGGACAGGCCAATACTAGTGTTGCTGTTTTGGGCTTAGTTGTACCTTCTGCTTGCTGATTACAATTTTCAAAGGAGGCCCATTTCCACCTTATATCTTTTAGGGATGGAGGGAATAGTGCTTAATGGTCTTAGTTTTTTTTTTTGTCTATCAGAGAGCTTTAGAGAGAAAGCAATGTGCTATGCTTCACGTTCAGTCCCCCTATTCCTACTTACTGTATTTTAGGGTTCACGGGAAGGTGAGTGGGTGCTGGGAATGTGGATCATTTCAAATACCATTTATTCTCTTGCTCTCGCATTTATATTCAAGAATCAAGATTAGTGGTTGTGCCAATGTTTCCATACTGTAACTTGTAAAATATGAAGGGTCTGCCAATGTTGTCAATACTTAAGAATACGTTTCCAAAGCTTTACGTACCTGCAATAAGACCGTGCTATTAGTTGACTATCATCTTGGAAAACGTGCCTTACCTTTTTATCTTTGCCATTCTTGCTGAAAGGAGTGACAAACGGGTGGGACAGTTAGGATATGGGTGGATTGAAAATGGGTTAAACAAAAAGGGATAAAATGTCAAATCCATCCATATTTAACGTGGATAAAAAATGGGTTAACCAACAGATAATATGGATATACATATCATACATGGATTTAGGAATAGTCCGGTGAGAACACAAGCTAAAAGCCAAAATAATCTTAAGACTCTCAGAAAGTACGAACTCATGAAAAATAACAAGCAGATAAATGGGTATTAATTATATGGATATCCATATCATCCATCTGGATAATCATATTTTCATGGATGATTTCCATATTTGACCCTTTTTCAAAAAGTCGGTTATCCAACCCATCTCTAATGGATCCGATTGGATTGGATGGTTACTTGTTTGTTTAACCATTTGCCATCCCTAGTTGCTGCCCTCTTATATCACAGAAGTCGTCTTCTTCAAATATAGGAGTCTTATTACACTTAATAGCTCATGATCTGCAGATCATTTTGGAACCTCTCTTGATAATTTCATTAAGTGTTTATGCTCGTTTGTTTATTTCAACTCCTAGTCCCTCTTCTTTTTGCTGCATCCTTGAGAAGCCTCTTCTGTTTCCCTTTTTTTCTTCTCTGTTTATTCTATGGGAGAGGGGTGGGGATATTGGGAGAAGGGGAGTGATTTATTTACTGATTCGTACTGAGTTAAGGATTTTTTGAATTTAATTTATTATCAAGTATTGTTGTGTTCCTTTCATGTTTCTTCTCCTATCTGGACCCTTTTTGTTGCGCCTTTGTAGCTAGAGACAACTGTTTATTTTTCAACTGTTACAGGAAAGTATGCATGCATTGTTTCTTCATGTTCGCTATCTTTCTGCATTCTGCAATTTATGAAGCTCATTGGTACCTTTTATTTGGGTAATGGTCGAGTACTTTCATCATCCAATACGCTTACCTGGGGATAGTTTGTAAAATTGCAATTTTGGTTCGAGTTATGGCTTAATTATTTTTCTGTCCTTGTGATATTGGACTTATCACATGCATCCTTCAATTAAATGAAGTATGTGCTTTTCATCCAACTACTAACGGAAGCCAATAGAGAAAACAAATTGTTAACAAGCTCAAAATGGCAATTCGGTTATATGAATGCCACTCTGGCTATCCATTTATTTTCCTGTCATCTTTTCTTCCTCTTGGCTCTCTCAAAGTTTTGAAGCTATCTAGTCTGCAACACCTGAAGAAAAGAAATGAAGAGAAACACACTTTCAATTTCCTTAGATAGTGTGAAAAGAAGATAACCAACAATAAAAATCACTAGCTCCACAAATATGTTGTGCTTCTGTGTTTCAATTTGATTCTGCAAATCATCTTTTGTATTGTAGGAAACAAGTAGTGAATAGATAGTTGAGTATGCAACCCATTTCCAGTGAAATCAGGGAAGGGGAAGTCTTGATCATCCAAAGATGGTGTTAGAATCGACTCTCCATTTTTTTCAACAACCATCTTTTTATTCTTTCAAACAAAGCCACACTTTCTTTTTCTTTTTAACTTAAGCCGGCACCCTCCACTCCATCAGGTTTAGGCATTAGGCTCATTTTTATCATCGTCAGGGCAAAATGATAGAGGTAATTGGACAGACCGTGCTATGAAAAATCCTTCTGGTAAAATAGAGAATAAGGTTATTTTGCGCAAGTATTTGGTGCTGAATTTAGTTTGTGAGATACTTAAATTGCCTTTCTTGAAATTAAGATATCGTGTCTTTTCTGAGCTTCCATTAGTAGTTGGAGCACAAGGATGAATGTGCTAGGTCCAATATCACAAGGACTAACAAAGAAACTTAGCAATAAGTCAAGGATCGAAACTGCTATTTCCTGTATTTCTATATTCAATGCATCTACTAACCTCTCTACCTTCACAAGGTAGGGGTAAGGCAACGTACACACCACCTTCCCGGTATGTTGTTATTGTTGTATATGCATCTACTAACCTTCGATGCTTCTTCTACTGTACCACAGGATTCTTATGGAGGCTACATGGTTGCATTTGCTGGTCGGAAATATGCTGCTAGGTCTTTGCCTGCTTTCGTTGCTAATGGTACATTCACTGTAACAAGTTTTACTCTGGTAAGTGAAATTGCTGTCAACAAGATCTTGGTGTTACATAAGTTGATTTGGTATCTAACAACAGTATGGTGTTCTTGTTTGATCCAATAGGTCCATGAATTCAAAAAGGGTAGGCTGGAAAACCTGTATTGGAAGAGAGATGGATGCTCGTCTTGCTCAGGCAACTCTAACTTTGTGTGCCTCAACGGTCAGGACTGTGCTATCAGGACTAATAACTGCAAGAATCGAGGTGGCAATGTTGATTGTAGCCTCGGTATACAACTTACATTTTCTGGCACCGATAAGCATGCATCCGTTTTCAATTCATGGTTTGAAGTGAAGAATCTTCGACAGTATTCTCTTTATGGCCTTTACTCCAATCTCCGTGGTTCTCTCACCGATCAATACAACAAATTCTTCTGATTAAATGTATGTTAGAGCTGTATTTTGTATAATGGCTTCTCTTACTCTATTTCTCAGTGTTCTCTTTGTAATTTGTTTATTTACTTTGTATTCATGTGGAGATCATTTTTCAACATTTCTCTTCCTATTTGCTTCATTTAGTAGTAATGTGAATCAAAGTGTTATTATTTTAAAAGTATGATGGTCCTTATATAAATGTTAATTGAATTTTATCTTTACTATATAATATAAAAGATAGTCATTTACTATTTAATTATCTTTATACTTATGTAAAATTAAGGAGTTCTAGAATCTATGAAAGTATATTTTAAACTATATGGGAAATATATTATGAGAATTAATAATTGTGTCCTAAAATATATAATACGGAGAAAAAGATATTTTAAAAATTAAGAAATCCTAACATTTATGGCAAGAGTTCTAAGGTTTTCACTCATCAACATATAGTTATTAATTTTTGTATATCCTTAAGTTATTTGTTACTATTAGGCAAGATCCGAAACAATAATTTTTTTTTAAAAAAAAGTGTTTATTTTAGAAAAGTGAGAGTAACGCAAGTTATTTTTGAAAAAGGTAGTTTTTCGCTAAAAGTACTTTTGAGAAAGCTGAAGGGCCAAATCGTAGTTTTCTTATATTACAGTGCTAAGCGCGAAAAGATTGTTGGAGAAGGAAGAGTTAAAGAGGCGGGAACCCAATAGAGTGACGGAGAGATGTACGGTGGGAACAACCAATTCGACGGCAACGCCGCGTTTTCTGGCGGCGGTTTCATGCCGTCGCAGGCTACTCAAACCGCCGGTGATCATTCTTTCTCTCCAGCCAAGGTATATTTTACTTTCTTAGCATATAAAATGTGAACAAGGCTTTAGTTTCTCGTTATGCTATTATTCTCCATAAATATCTATTCCTCCCTGATGGAACTGATAGGAACAGAGAAGATGAGAACTCTGAACATAAAACTAGAAGTTATCGAGCAAAGTTTTTGCTTTCGGATTTTAGGTTTTTTTTAGCCCTTTTTCTCTTAATTGAGAAGTATTTGAATTTTACTTCTCAAACATTTTTTTAAAATTTTCTTTTTGTTTCTCTATTCGCAGAATCGTGATTCACAGACTTTGATTCCATTAACAGTCAAGCAAATTAGTGAAGCCTTTCAATCAAGTGATGATAAGACAAATTTTCTCATTGATGGAGTTGATGTGAATAATGTAAGTCTTTTATATTCGTGGCTTTTGCTGTTCTGTTGGGAGTTTATGCTGTATAAGATATGTATGATTTAGAATCTGACATGCTTGTAGGTAAAACTTGTGGGTATTTTATGCAACAAAGCGGAAAGGGTTACAGATGTATCATTTGTGCTGGATGATGGAACAGGGCGCCTTGACTGTTTTCGATGGTAATAGTCAGTTTCGTTTTTCCCTCATTTTTGTCATCATAGACGACAAGTACATTGTATTGCATTGCTTGTTGGTAAAGGATTTCGAATTGTTATACTTATGTAAAACACTAAATCACAGTCTACTATGTTCGACATACTTGACTTTGTGTTTTTTAAATTTAATTATAAATTTGGTTGATGCATACTACGCAGGGTAAATGAAGCTGTTGATACCAAGGAAATGGAAGCAGTCACGTAATTCCTCTTCTCAGATAGTGTTATTTTTTCACATAATATATTTTAATATCATGTTCTATCATATTTTTGGGTTCTTTGTTAAATAGAAATGGCATGTATGTTCGAGTCCATGGACACTTGAAAGGCTTTCACGGTAAAAAGCAGTTGATGGCTTACTCAGTCAGGTATTTCAGTATGGGTTTCTGAATTGCTCATTTTGTTTCCCTTCAGTATATTAATGTTGGTGAGCATATGCACAAGTTATTACTCTTCTCCGGTAGTGTGAGGTGGTTGCCTCTGGCTTGCAAAAAGCTGTGGGGCTTTAGGTTTTCTCAAAGAAAAGATTTTTAATACATAGTTTGTAATCTGTCCAGCATTCGTGTATGCAATGCATTGCACAACATTGTTTCAGCACAATGTTACTAACTTATCTTTACTTGAGACACTGCAAAAACATGAAACTTATATTAATGTTGATTTTAGTATTTTCAAGGTCCTCGTATGGTCTTAGCAAGTTACTTTCCCTTGTTCTCCTAGTTAATCCATGCATGCCTTTATTAGTCTATTTCTTTGTAATGTATCTAGGATCTCTGTCCTTTTCAAGTGTTGACTATACGTGTATATTGCTGTTTTTATAATTGCTTAATTAGCATAAATTCTTTTTCCTTTTCTTTTTGGGGACGTAAGGTTTAGAGGAAGTTCATCAGGTAGAAGGTGGAGGGAGTGTGTACAACTGGTATTTTCTCAGAAGCATGTGAAATGACATGATAGTTGTTTGTCAAAATGAGGCAATTATATCTGTTCCATGCCTCCTTTTATGAACAGGCACAAGGAGAACAATTGAGCAAAACTGGTGTGTAAAATTGTTACAAAGGGTGGTTTTGCATTATTTGATAAATCCCTTAGTTGTGTTGAATCAATAACTGGGTAAACCAAATTTGTCAACTATATTGCCATGTATAATTGGTGATCATTATTTTCATTAACCATGTTTTAAAAATTTGTTCTTAAACCAATGAACATCCGGTAAACTCCAACTTGACATGGAAAGATAGTTTGCAAGAAAAAGATTCTGGTATATGAAAAAGCATCTTAATGGATTGAACCATACACCTATCCTTTTATATTAGTGTATGAATGGCGAGGGCAGGAAACATGCAAAATTTTCACGAGAGTTGTTATTTCTACATGTCTCTGAGCATGTGAGATTATACTGGGTATGTTGTTGTACTATGTCTCTGGGGAGGTTAGAGGAGGAAGGATGCCCCCCTGCCCCTGTTACCTTTGTATCGGCTTTAACGAGTTGGTGGTAAAGATCCTAATTTCTTATATGTGTGGTTTTTAGGCCTGTGGATGACTACAATGAGATTGCATACCACTTTGCTCAAGTCATTTATGTTCATAGCTACAACAGTAGTCTACGGGTATTTAACAAACTGCCTTGCATATGTTGAGCTAAACAATATGCTGTACATAAGATTCTGATTGAAGTTGCATTTCCTTTGCCACTCCAGAAGCAACATGATAGTTCCTCTATGCCAGCTCAAGTGCCTAGCTCAGCTTTCAACACTCCTTTAAAGGGATACCAAGCTTCAGCGTCAAATCAAGTATTTCAAATTACATTTCTCTTCCTTTTAATTTGTGTAGTTAATTTTATATGCATTTTCAGATTTTTCACATTTACTTTGTAGTCAATGATTTTATCTTTATCTTTTCTGTTTCAGTTTCCTGGATACAGCATGGACGGGATCAGAGGTGTAGATAAAATGGTCTTGGACTACTTGCAACAACCATCATGCCTGTAAGTCATTTGAATCTCCAGCACTTTCGCTCACTGGGCAGTGCTTGCAGTTCTAGTGCAAATACCAATAAAATCACATCAGTAGAAATGAACGCTTATTATTACATGTCGAAGTGCTTTTTTTATGGCTGCTGATTTTGTCAGATAATCTTGTTCTGTCACATGACATTGAAATAAAATTTTAAGTGTTATTCCTTGGTATAACTCGAATTTCAAATCATTCACTTGCTTTAGAGAAGAATTGAGAACGAATGCTTAACAGGTTCTTTTCCAGTTCGGATACTTCTCCTTTATCCCTTGTCTTGCTTTTGCGCTCAGTCAGTACCTAAGGTGGAGTTCAATGCCTATAAAAATATCTTAAGGAAAAGAAAGGGATGTATGGATAATAGAACAGATAAGTGATACAGTCTAAAAGAGTCTGTTCCGCCTATCCGTAGGTTGTGGGTCATGATGCCTTTTTTTGCATGTCAAATCCACTTTGAATATTCCCCCAAGGCCTAGCTCAAGTGGCAAAAGGTGGAGGATTTGTGGCTTAGGTCTCACGTTCAAGCCCCACACCATGCAAAGCGAAACCTGGTATTTAAGTGGAGAAGGGTAGAGGGGCGGGCCCATTATCCACCGAGTTTAGAAGGCTGTGATTGGTCCAAGGGGCGGGTCACAGTCAGATTTCTCGGTTATCAAAAAAAAAAAATCCACTTTGAATTTGAATATCCTTCACGCCTTATCTCCTCATCTTCCTGTTTATAAAACAGAGCTTCTTCAATCTATGAAACAACCAGAACTTCGAGGGGATCGCCTTTGGAGAAGGGAGCGGCTTCTTGTGGTAGATATTGCGAACATCTCTCCCATCATTGGGATGTTCGGGATGTATCATGAAAACTTTTCGTCAAATTCATAATGGCTACACTCTTATCAAAAGAAAACTAGAGGATGCCTTTGTCACTGCTAACACCACATAGGAACTTTGTAGACGGGATAACTTTGGGAATTTCTTAGCAATACGATACTGATCTCCATTCGGAAGTCATTGGAAAGATCTAAATATACTCACGTTTTGTTTAGCTAAACACAGGCATGAGCATGACTTTATGTATTTCATTGTAGTGTAAATGGGAACTTCCATCAAGAGACTAAATTTGGATTGCTTGAGGAGCTTGCAGAGATGCTTGCTGTTCTTGGTAGTGCAACATGGTTCTTACATTGTATTTACCACGTTGATTTGATTTGGTTTTGGAAAGCGTTTATTTGGTTCTGAAAAGTTGGTTTCCTTTTCTATTTTCACCTTGGTTTTATGATCATGGGATGAGAATGGTGAGGAAGATCTTTCATTTGGATCAAGGACAAATCCACCTTGTTTCCAAAATAAAAACTTTTATTTTTTAAGATATAATTTTCAAAATAGTTTTTTCCAAAACCAAACAAATTCGTTTTCAAGTGTTGAAAACTGTCCCCCAACTGACTTAAAATTTTTGTTTTTATAATTTTTTTAATCTGTATTGCTTGGATCTTAAAGTTTACTGCCGGATCCTCCAAAACCTATCCAACACGGGTGTGACAACATTTTTGGAGGGTCCAAGCATCATAGTATTGATAGTGTATTTTATTTGCTTGTAATTGATTGAGAATATGACTACCAAGCTCCTTGAATGATTTTGCTGTACTAGTAATCTCTTATCATTTCTATTTCAGTGCACTTGAAAAAGGGGTTCATCGCAATCAGCTTGTCCAACAGCTACAAGTCCCTTCAGAGAAAATCTCGTACCTCTCTCTCCCCTCTCATTCTCTTTCATGATTAATAACATTAGATCATTTCCGCTCTTGCTTATTTTCCTTATTCCTTATTGTTTCTGTATGACAGAGAAGCTCTTGACTCTCTCGAATCAGAAGGTCTAATTTACACCACAATAGACGAGTTTCACTACAAGTCTACTGGAAACGGTTGATGTGGGAGATGCAATTGATGAGCAACTTTATAAGATATGTCCTTTTCCATGTATATGTGCTGTTTTTGTCAGATATATTGTTGTTTCTTCTCTCAAAGAGTCTTTTGTGCACTATGTTTGTTAGCTTTTGACAGTTGCAACTTTGATCTCATCTTTTAGAATTTTAGCCATGGAACAATATGGCCTTGTCTTTTGAGAACATCAATCTCACTTGAAATGATGTTGATAAGGTTGAGCCTAGTTTATTATTATGAATGAACATTTTCGATATGTTTATTCATGAAGTCTAAAGATTCACCATACAACAACCCACACACCCCGTGTAATCTCATCAGTGATGTCTGGGAAGGGTGATGTGTACTCAATTTTTATCTCTATTTTGTGAAAATAGAGAGGTGGTTTTTGATAGACTTTCGGCAAAGATTCACTATGAGGTTTACTAATATATCAAAACCTTGCTGTACTAAACAAACCTAACCTACCTAATGTGATAAATTAGTAATTAAAATCTTGGTTTGTACTATGATCAGGAATATAATAAGGGACTAAACCTCCACTTGCTTGATTTGTAGTTATTGCATTCAGAATCGCTAAAGTGTTTGAAACTTGATTAATTGATTAGCAAAATTTAGTATTAAGTATACTATTTGTCTATTATCAAGAATTGACAGTATATTAACCTGTCCACTTACTATTTATTATGGTTTAAATTTAACATATGTTATATTATCACTCTATCACTAGTAAAACTTTCGAAAATGTTTTTTGACAGATTTTCTTTCAAAAATTCCATATTTTCGATGATATTTTGATGGAAACGTTCATAATTTTTTTATATATTTTTTCAATAAGCAAACTTCATATATTAAGGTTCCAAATTTGCACACGTCTTTATATTTTTTCTCCCTTTTCCCTTTAAAAAAAAGATTTTAATAAAGTCTTTTTAACATAACATGCATATAAATACAGATAAGTCCAAAGTTGGGGCTAGTCCTTTTTTCATAAAGTTGGTTTACCAAAAGTTCTTATCATATATCCAGACAAGTCCAATGATAGGTGCTCTCTAGCATTTTTTTTTTTAATTCGATGTTTAATATTCATCTTAAAATTTCGTTAAATGTGAATTTGCGGGTTGCGATGCTTTTATTTTAGTATATCGATTTTGGTTTAAAAAAAAATCTATTTCTAAAGATTTAAATCTGAAATCCTTAAATTTTAAATAAAGAAATCTCAAATCATTCTCCCACCATCTAGGTACTTTAATGAAAAAGGTAAATCTTATGAAGATTTGCAACAAAAAGAATCATATAAGTAACTTTTTTATGTGGCACTAATAAGTGTATTCCACATGTAGCTATCTTATGGGTTTCAATAAATCTTCAATATATAATCCCACCAAAATGCATCTAGAAGAACACTCATATATGATATAACTATTTCTTTTTCCCCAAATTATCAAGGTTTGGATATAATATTTCTTTTGGTTTTTAAATAATATTCGATATTTTTATTGAAGTTTTAATTAGTTTAAATTCAGATTGTATACGACTCATTTAGGAACAAAATACTCACCAACAAAAAAAAAATCATATCGCAAGGCGTCAATCAAAAGCTTCTAATTAACAATAAAGAAATCTTATTCATCCTACGATAACACACGTGAATATAAAAATAAGATTTATTCTAGTACTAAATGTTGAAATGCTTTTTCACTAATCAAGGTACATACACGTTGAGTTTGTAATTATTTACGGAATCTTTTTTAATATATATCCAATGAGTATATTTATTTACCAAAAAAGGTATCTAAGTAAAGTTACCAAATAAGGGTTCTCTAGTCTTAATAACAAAGGTCATTTTCATGTAGTTGATTAATATACCTTTTAAGAATTGTTGGAATAGGTTTTTATTATTTTATTTATATTATATAGTATAAATCTCATAGTGTAAAGACTAAATTACATCTTATCCCTACTCTTTTTCTAATTACAATAATCCCTTAAAATCTGTACCTTCCAGATACATAAGTCACCATCCGGATACATTAATTCTAATACAAGATGAATTCTTCTGTTGCGCTAAAAAGGGAATAAAATCTGAAAATCTAATTAAATCCCATAAATTACGCTTATGTTTCTTTTACTCTCAATCATACAAAAGCAAATCCTAACAGAACGAAGAAATTCAAAATTTCAAATTGCTCCCCCTTGTTCAGCGAAGAAACCTTTCAGATTTGATTCAAAAAAATTTGTCGAAATTTTGGGTAAGCAAGGTGAGTTATGAAGGATACAAAAGTGATGGAATTGTTGTTGGACAAACAATTTAGAACTGGTAGGGAATAATGAGAATTATGGAAAAAAAAAGGTGTGTATATATGTAATTTATCCAAGTATATCATCAAAATTAAGTTCATTATAGAATTAAAAAAAATTGTAACATTATTAATGTGGATACGAATGATGCATTTGGCAAAGTATGATGAGTTCCATTTAAGACATCTTTTTGCCATTTTTGCAATAATTATCTAAAGCTATGAACCATTTTTGCAGTTCTTTGAAGCTACTCCTCTTCTTCCTCCTCTTTTTTTTTTTTGGTGAAAGTTGATCTATAATTTATTTATTTTTGTGATTTTAAAAACTTTTAGTAATGATCAAAAGAATTTGGATTTTTTCTTGCCATACAATTCATGCTTTTAACCTAAATAAAAGTGTACTTTGATTTAGAAGTGTTCAACAACAAAATAAAGAGAAAAAACATGACGTGGCCTAACGATCAACGAAGTGAATTGAAAATCATGAAGTTTCAAGTTCAAATTTCAGTAAAGACAAAAACACTAGATGATTACTTTTTATATATGATACTTATTGTTGGTGGGAAATATATAACAGATATTATGTAAAATTAGTCAAGTTATGCATAAACTAGTCTGAACACCACAATTATGAAAAAAAAAAAACATTTTTTTTCCAAATGCATATGCTCATACATATAGTATTCAAAATCTATTGATTAGTCTAATCTAAGTTCTTACTATATAGGATTCATTCGAAAAAGAAATGCTTTCTATTATTATTATTTTTTTTCAAAATTCAAATTCGAAATCTTAAACTAAAGAACGAAAATATCTTATTCATCCCACTCATTCGTTATTATCAATAGTGGTCATCTAGAGATACTAAATACTTCACCAACCAATTGTAATAGTGGGAGCCAATTGTATAGATTTATGCCAAGTGTGGAAACCAAAAAAAACACCTCTCAATTATCAATTATCTAAAAGCCCTAGTCATTCCCCCACCCACAACATTACATTTGGCATTTATAAACAGTAAAATTCCTTAAAGGGGAACACTCCTAATTCAAATATTTTTTATTTTTAAAACTCAAACTCGAAATATATAATTAACTCACATACTTATACCACAAGATTATAGTTGACATCCTCTTTCCACCCACTAATAACAGTAAAATTACCACTTCTTATGAGTTCTTTTTCTTGCCCTTATTTTTCAATTAAAAAAATAACATTAAGAATATCAAACAATGTTCATCATAAAGGTAAGAATATAAAATGTATATAAAATAGATTAATCTTAACGCTATATTTTTAACTCAAAAATATCCTTACGCACCCTTCAACTAACCAACTGAATAGCTAAAGTACAAAATTTGAATCAAAATTATAAAATTATAATTGTACAATGACTCTACCCCAAATCTAAATAACATAAAACTATATGTACACCTAATCACATAGGTATTCTAAAAAGTATATGAATAACATGATCAAAGTGCACATACATACAATTGATGACACTTGGGTAGTGACCAATTGGACAAAGATTTATTAGGAAAATAAAAGATAAACATTTTCCTTTTTTTGTTCCTTATGATATAGTCTTTAATTAGGCTATATTTCATAGGATACTTGTATCTATTTGCCATTTCTATCCTCTCTCTTTGTGAGTATGTCACTCTTCTCTTCTTCTGCTAACTTCTCTTTGTTTTTTTTTTCAAAAATAAAATAAAATATATACTTCAATTCTTTTATATATAACTGATTTATTGCTTTCTTTTTAAGCTATTTTTCTGTGATTTCTAGTTCATGATAAAGTATAGCTCTTGTTTAATTTGTTATGAAGTGTTTTTTTTTATATATATATATATTACTAACTTTGTGTTATCCATATAAATGTGATTAATGATCTTAGTATTTTTATGTGGTGACTGGTTAACATGTTCCTGTGTTTCTTCTCTAATTTATCTTGTTTTTCCTTACTATGATAATGTAGGGTTAGATGTATAAAACATTAAGATTTATAGCTATGGCACTAGTGAAGACAGAAATTTTGTTTAGAGGGTTTAATATGTATACACAGTTCAATTTTGTATATACCTATGATTTTCTGACGAAGGATATTCAACTGATCACCTTTCATTATATGTTGCGTAATCACCGTTTAAAAAGTTCAATTAATTATTTTTTTTAAAAAAAAAAATTATAATTTGGTTGGTGAAGTTAAGTGTGAAAAAATCCTTATTTGATGTCCAATTATCTGTTTGTTATTGGATTGCAGGAATTTGTTTTAGAGTAATATTATCAAAGAAAGTAAAGGTGTTGCTACTAATTGCTTTTGAAATCTGTATCTATGGAGCAGCCTATGTCCTCTGGTAATTATTCTCTTTATCTTTTTTAGTAAATTAAGGTTATTTGAAATTAAATAATAACGGAATTATATAATGGATATTTTTCATTCGTAGATATTTGCTTCATTATTGGACTAAAAATAAGATATACGGGATATAATATAAAATATGTGTTTTGATTATAATTAAATAAATTAAAATAAACTTCTATTTCTAATTTTAATCTTGCTTCACCATGGGCTTAGGCACATATTGTATATAAAACGGAAAATGATCAAAATTACCCTTAAACTATTCGAAATAGCTCATATATACCCTTTAATTATGTTTGGGATCAAAACTACCTTGCCGTCTATGTTTTGGACCATAAATACCCTTAAAACGTTATCTTTGCCATTAGAGCTGACATGGCAGTCCAACATGACAAAAATACCTTCCTCTCACTAATGTTGTTCTTCCTTGTTCATCCCTATCACAAAAAGAAAATCAAATATAATAACTCTGTTGTTCTTGTTTGAGTTGTTGTTCGGACTTTGGAACTCCAATTTCAAAGTGTGCTGAAGTTTGTTTGAGGTTGTGATTGCGTGTTGAAGGATCGAGTTCATTGTTTGGGTTTTGGGGTCACAGATTCACAAAATCGATTTTTAGAGTTTTAAGCTTTTAATAACTCTTTCATATATTTTTTTATATTTAAGTAATTTCACTGGAAGGAACGTAGAATGTATGCAGATCATACTCCTTTAGTAGGGTAGATCGTATAGAAGTTGTTTCTGAGAGATCATCGGTTCACTATTTTACCAATTTCACACTTCCTTTATCTGTTTTTACTAAGGATTTCTTCTATATTGATTTAATTGACAAAATTGGAGTTATGCTTTTGTATGAAACTTCCATTAAACTCTTATTAATATCTATGCAGACTCTCAATCAGGTGTTTCTATGCAATCATATAATATGGACTATCAAGGCCACTTTGATCTAGGTTTATTTGGTCAACCCCTGGTAAAGTTTTCTGGATTAAAATTATATACATCGTCGATATAAAAAGCCTTTTCATACTATCACACCTGAAGTATCCCT
The DNA here is from genome assembly GCA_029582245.1 of Solanum etuberosum. Classification (NCBI taxonomy): domain Eukaryota; kingdom Viridiplantae; phylum Streptophyta; class Magnoliopsida; order Solanales; family Solanaceae; genus Solanum; species Solanum etuberosum. The sequence goes on along the minus strand of JAJONR010002505.1, from coordinate 16,762 downwards.
ATTTTTTGATATGCGAGTTTTTTACCTGAACTATCAACAACTACATTTATCAAAACGCACAAAGTAATATACTAATAATGGACTTTGTATTCTCAAAATTTTGAAGGGCCGGATTATGCTACCATTGAATTTGACCTCTCATGATGAAAGCCCAATATTTGTCAATGCCAAGCAATATCATGGGATACTTAGGCGTAGAGAATTCCGCGCAAAGGAAATGGAGAAGAACTTACTTAAACCGCGCAAGGTAAAATTCTTCTTTTAACTAAATAGTTATAGATGACTTTGATTCATGTAGTTACTATGGTAACAACTGGCGTTTTCATGTTAGCAATGTGCTCTCTATCCCTATAAGTGCATAAATTTTAGCACTATCTTTAGAAATGAATGATACTTAATTGAGACGAAGAGATTACTTCCAGTTAACTTCTTTTTTTCTCGTACCCAAATTTCCTTTCATGTTCTCACTTTGGTTGCTTAATTTTTGTATTGGTTTAATGGTTACAGCCATTCTTGCACCTCTCGCGCCATCTCCATGCCAAACGTCGACTTAGAGGAGGTGGGGGGCGCTTCTTGAACACGAGGAAGACGAATGGAAGTATCAACGATGATGCAAACGGTACAACCAAGACTAGCAACATGAAATGTCATCACACTATATCACTAAATTCTGAAGTTTTGCAGTCTGATGTATTCAATTTTAACTCAACAAAGGAAACAACTAACAATATGTCCTCTATTGAGGCGTTTCTTGATACAACGAATACTGGCCATGACAGGCCATGACACTGTCATGGCCAGTAAGTAGGGTTCTGCAGCAGCAGTTGATAACTGCTGCTGCAACAACCTCATAATTTGATGACGTTTTACCCTTACTACAACCAAATTGAGGTCTATGGACTCTGTTCCTACCGCGATTTGGTTGCTAGAATAGGCAGATCATCCTTGGCTATCCGCATTAAGGTTGCTTCTATATATCATTCCATGGTAGCTACATGGATGTTACGAAGCGTTAAAACCTTAATGCACTTTTTATCATAGTAGGACGTATATCCTAAATCTAAATAAGTTCATGAAGGTCCAAAATTATCGAGTTTGTGATGTTGTGTATATGTTGGTTTGTAAAAATTAAGTTGAAGTATGCTTTAGTATTTGGTGTGTTTGAGACTGGACTTATACTATGGTATCAGAGTAAGACTCATCTCAATTCATAATTGTCTCTGATGTTGGTTCATGTCTTATATTGTTCAAGCTCTAGATATTAGTCCATTTCATTACTATTTATTTTTCTATAACTATATCTTATTGTTAATATAGCATGTATTAGTTTTTCATATTTATTTGTTACTTAGACAATTATAGTGTCATAATTTCTCCATGATTAATATGTAAGCCAAAACAGCCTTTCAGATGAGAACATTCTCTTTGGTACTCAAAATTCTCTGACGTATAAACCCCGGCCCTGTTAGACTTAGACCCAGTCAATCTTAACCATACTTATGAGTTTTGACCATTTCCTTTTTTTTTTTTTTTTAGGGTTTCATCTCGATATTTGGTATTCGTTTTGAGGTCAGATTAATTTGGAATCGTGTCAGAAAGTTCAATTTAAAAGTGAGAGTGCTCCTTATCAAAGCGAACTACATATTCATGTGACATGTGGTATATGAAAGAGGAATGCTCACTACCCTAGTCTTTAGATTAATTTTTTTGTTGTTAAACTTTGAAATCCAAGATATTTAGTTAAAGACGGAGGAGTAATCACCATCCTACCATAACCTTTAGTCTCTAAATATTCATTTTTTTTGGTTTCTCACTCAGTGTCAGTTACCAACTTTGGAGCTCGACTAATTCAGATTCACATCAATAAAGTCTCAAAGACCTTCAAACCAAGGACGACTCTATATCCAACTCTCGAATCTTAGATTCAAGTTCTTACCATTATATCAAAATCTATAGCTTATAACAAATACACAAGTTTATATCTTAACTAAGTCTACCACACAAGCGTCATGTTCGATCATGACTCTGACCCGAGCCATCATAGGCAAGATGTTAGCATTACACAACATCGAATACATGACATCTAATCAAGGATGAATGAGTATCAACCGCTCCACCACAACCCGAAGTCACTATCTATTTTAATATACATTGAATAGTGAAGACTAATACATTAATATCAATTGACTTTTTAAACTCATATTTTTTCCTTCCAACTTGTCACCATAGTTGTTGAAGCAGACAACCATTTTGACAAGTCTTCTCTCCAGCCTGCCATTCAAGAACTAGTTAGTTTCAACCCCCTACCCCCACCCCTTTTCTCCCCCTACCCCCACTTCACCCCTTCAAAACCCCATCTCAACCAAAATTTCCAATCAAAATCTTGAAATCCTTTTTAACATAAGAATTTCACAATGAATGATCTATTCTCAGGATCATTTTCGCGTTTCAGAAATGAAGAACAATCCCCGAATCAAGAATCACCTGGAATACAAATGAGACAAACTGGTGGTGTCAATCTTGACAAATTCTTCGAAGATGTAGAAACCATTAAAGACGAGCTTAAAGAACTCGAAAAGATTCATACCCAACTCCACAATTCACATGAACAGAGCAAGACTCTGCACAATGCTAAAAATGTCAAAGATCTCAGAACAAAAATGGATAATGATGTTTCCATAGCTTTGAAAAAGGCGAAATTCATCAAAGTTCGATTAGAAGCATTAGATCGATCTAATGCTGCTAATCGAAGTGTACCTGGTTGTGGACCTGGAAGTTCATCAGATAGAACAAGAACCTCTGTTGTGAATGGATTGAGGAAAAAACTTCAAGAATCTATGAATCAGTTCAATGAATTAAGGCAAAGAATGGCATCTGAGTATAGAGAAACTGTTCAGAGAAGGTATTGTTGAATCAAGTTTAAATCTTGCATCTATGTTATATGATGTTTTTGTTACTATCTGTTATTTTCTCGAGAAATGTTAATAGCTTATTTGGTTGGTTACCTTGAACTTTCACCAAATGTTGTTTTGACTTCCATTTGTTCTTTCTTTGGACTGTTTTTTTTTGTGAGTCGAGGGTCTATGGAAACGATCTCTCCACCATAGGGATAAAGTTGGAAACGATCTCTCCACCATAGGGATAAAGTTTGTGTACATTCTACCCTTCCGTGGACTTGTTGTTTTTTTGTGAGTCGAGGGTCTATGGAAATGATCTCTCTACCGTAGGGATAAAGTTTGGTACATTCTAGCGTTCCAGATCCCACTTTGTGGAATTACACTGAGTATGGTATTGCTGTATTCTGAAATTGAACAACTTAGCCTTTTGTTTGACTTTTGATTCATTCGTGTTCTTGTTGTTAGTAAATTGTTTTGTATTTGTTCCATATCGATTAATCTCCGGGTGAAACTAGTAGGTTTACTTGTCCAAATTCTTCAAGAAAAAGGCCTTCAACTTTAGACTATGGTTTAAAATTACCTTCTCCATTATGTATCAAGGGAAAATATGAGATTTTTCTAACGACATTTGAAAGCCGGACCTTTACCTATATTTTGTTAATGTTGAAGTATGTGGTTATCTCATCTGAAAGTTGAAACTGTTAGAGAGAACACAATGTTGATCCTCTCATGTGTCATGTGGCTCTGATTCTTTTTATAATGAATGTGGATGAGACTCGGGATCGACTACTCTAAGAGTTAAAATCAACAGGTACTACACGGTGACCGGAGAAAATCCAGATGAAGGTACACTGGATACTCTAATATCCACTGGCCAAAGTGAGACATTTTTGCAGAAAGCAATACAGGAGCAAGGAAGAGGACAAGTAATGGACACAGTTATGGAGATTCAAGAAAGGCATGAAGCTGTGAAGGAATTAGAGAGAAATCTGAAAGAATTGCATCAAGTTTTCATGGACATGGCTGTTTTAGTGGAAAGTCAAGGAGCGCAGCTAGATGACATTGAAAGTCAAGTCAATAGAGCCAATTCATTTGTGAGAGGTGGTGCTCAGCAGCTTCAGGTAGCAAGAAAGCACCAGAAAAGTTCAAGAAAATGGACTTGTATTGCCATTATTATTTTGCTGATTATTATCTTGGTGGTGGTTCTTTCTATTCAACCATGGAAGAAATGAGAATTACTCAAATGTTGGGCTTGAACCGTGGAATTAGTCACTAATACTTACACGTCAAGATAGTCTGTCTTTCCCTGGCCCCTGCATCAACATGCTTTGTGCATCGGAGTATCTTTCTTTTTTTCATTTTTCTAATGTTTGGAGTTCTCTTTGTAATTAAATTATTGCTCAAGTAGAAATGGAGCTGAAGGAGACTGTTTTGTGCTATTTGCTTGTTTATACACATTTGAGCTTAAATCTAATCTTTTGTTGGTGATACTTTTGTTTCTTTTTTAGAACTTTTCTGAATTCATAAATGCATGTGGCATGACACTATGTAAGCCTGCAATTTCAGTACTAGACTTCAAGGAACATGTCATATTATACTTGTAAAAGTTTATTATAACCTTGAGAAAAGTTTGATAATAGAACAATTAAACAAGACATTCAGCATAATTAGCCAGCACACATGAGTTGTCTTCTTATATTTGTAGTGTTACCAGCCTAACATTACAAGATTAATCCAGGGCCCTTCCGACGTCTCCTGTCCAGTCTGGTTTCACCAGTCAACCTTATCGAGGTCAGAATATTCCATGAACATCTGTGTAGCAGCTTCTCATGAAAGCTTGTATCGTTCCTCGTGAGTGAGAGTTTGAAGCTACCAGACATTATCTCTTCAAATTTTGCTACAAAGTCTTCAGGCATCGTGTAAGTCTAGCAGGTTTGGGAATACCTGGAAAAATTCATCCGATAGTGGTTTCCCCATTTGCAAGAGCTCAGCCATGGTAGTGCAAAGCGCAGCACTGCAAGCAAAACTATGTTAAAAGCTGAACAGTAAAGAATCTAACAGAGAACAAGGAAATTGGGAAAACAATAACTAGCATCAAACAAAAGGCAGCAAAGGGTCTGCATTCAACATCGTTGTTCAAGCTTAAGATTTAGCAATTGGAAGTACCATGTCGATGAAAAATCCCAAGAAAAAAAATTGTATTCAGTATTTGTAGAAGATGTCAAGGAGAAAAAGTTTAAGACTTTATACAAGTGATTCATGAGATTTCACCCTTTAAATGAATAAGAACATTTGTACCCAAGTAAGATTGAAAATCTCCCGGGTGAGTATATCTGTCTCATACTCTACATCACAGAAATCAGGTAGGAATGTGCTCAATTAGTTTTCAGGTTAACATTGCAGATCATACGAATAATCTTTACCATCTTAGTCATTTATGCATTAACAGTAATTCTAAAATCATTTTGCCACAGGGAACAGAATGTTATCCCTAACGATGCTTTATAGATCATTGGACAAAAACGGAAAAAAGATGCACTAAATAATGCCCTATTATGTGTAACAACCTCTACCTTCTTCATTGATAAAAAGTTCTACATAAGGATTCTTACCCATGAAGAGAGTCATATGTATCGTCTCTACTTTCATGATGCTGACATCAAGATTTAACCTCTTTGCTGTACTCTGCACCTCATGAGCATCTTTCCCATTGCCATATACCTCCAAATTAAAGCCATTAAGGTCATTCTTGTGCTTTGCTTAAGAGATCTATCAACTCCCAATATCCCTTCGCCCAGACCATTTTGCCTAAGAAAGATGCTCATTTAGAGAAAACTTGCTGGTCGATTTGTCTATCTGCTGCCGCTTTTTCTCCTTTTTCAGAAAATTTGGACTGACACCGTGAACATTGCGGACCAAAGACTTGGGTAAATCCTGTATACCTAAACAGCAATATTGACATCTCAATCAAGACAAAAATGAAATAACAGGTAGGGTGTTTTAATATTAATAAAAGGACGTGGTGCTCTAAAATGCAGTTAAGGCATCTTCCAATGCTAAATGCATGTGACCACAGTTTCCTTCTTTCTTCTTCTATGGAGGAGAATTAATTCATAGACTAAACATACCTTGTCTTGGTATGCTCTCGTTACCCAATTGTTAGTGTGTTTCACAAAAAAAGCTTGAAGAGCCCCATTCATTTCCCTCTTGATATATTCCAAATAGTTTGTGTGGACAACGCCAACAAGATGATTTAAACTTATCACTCCAACATTTGCCTGGGTGGTACCAACTGAGATGTTCTGGCTCCTCTAAGATTTTGCAACATCGGCATCCCTTGATGGGATAAACTGAGAAGTGTCTCCAGCTAGTATTATACTCCGCCTTTCTTCGGAGAACTGCAAGGCAAAAAATATTTGTGATTCCATTTCAACATCTTCAGTTGTCATATTATAATTTATTTAGCTGTTAATCAGGGACTACCTTTCCAGGGTAAAATGAAATCCTGAAGTCAGCCTTGAAACCAATTCTCTCCTCGAGCCAATTGCATATATGAAGCTCCTGATCTTCAGGAGAACTTAATGAAAGATGGTTTGGAAAAATTAGCTCTTGGTCAGATTTACATAGCCATGGAACCAGCAACATAGCATTCTGCTTTTCTGATCTGGTTAAGTGAGCTGCTCAGAATAGAAGATTTACAGCAGTTCCTGTTATCGAAGGAAGGCTAGCCGTTGTGACTACATGCCTTCTATCATCTGATAGATTCTGCTTGGTAGAATCTCCTCAAAATCCACCTTCATAACAATGACCATGATTCTTATATCCAGATCATCATTCATAATTTCACCTTCAACCATGAGGACCCTCCTCCGGGTAAGTGGTGTAGGAAAAGTTTGCTTCGACCCTTGCTGCACAGACATCCACAATCTTTTCTGATAAATAAATTAAAGAGCCGGAGAAGATAACTTATAGTGTCCATCGACACATCAAGCTTGATTGTTAAATTATGACATCCAACTAACATCTGTCTATTACTCACAGTATATCATGTAAATGTTTCATGTTGGACATGTCAAGGATAAATGGCGGAGAAACTATCCCATTTTACTGGTTGAAAGCCTGTAACTAACAGTCCTACTGCAGAATTCACACAAGATGAAAATGTTCCTGGATATATGTGCAACAATTTACAATAAATACAAAATGAGAATATCTTTTAGAAATTTCACACCTTGATGCGAAGGTAAGCTAACCATCCTAGTTAATGTGCAAGAGTAGGCTATCTGTCCTACTATATATGTCCAAAAAGAATAAGTGATATCTAGAGCAAAGTGAAAGCACCGATAAAATATCAAAACAGGAGCATATGTAATATCACCATAGTTACTTATGCTAGTGAGGATTATCTTACCCTCAACAATTAAATAGACCAAGCATCAAAAAGAAAAAGAAAATAAAGAGCACTCACGTAAACTAAATGCACAGGTCAAGTATTGCAAACTGAACAAATATTTAGCATTCCATACAGAGGAATGCAAACAGAATATAAGCAACTAAGATAATCAAAAATCAACTCGTATATTTGTAAATCACAAATGAACTATTACCTTTTCTTATTCCAAATTGATCCAGAAATGGGCATGACTGCCTAACTAATATGCCAACAATTCTGGCACATCAAGTGGTGGCATTCCCTGCATAGATGAATAACATGTGAGGATGGATAAGGAGAAGAAAATATCTCTAGTCTAATTGCTTCTTTAATTTTTGGAATATAAAAAAAAAACACTAAGGGAAAGGAGAGAAATTATAAAGGGAAATGAAGAGAAAAATAAGAGAGTGGAAAAAAATGATTTTCTTCTCTCGCTTATCCAGAGAAATGTTATCTCCTCCCTGTGGTCTCTTCTAAAACTTCCCACCACCTCATAGATTGCGACCAAACTAGGCAAGAGACATGGTTTGATTTTCTCTACTTGTCTCTTCCATTCCCTTGCTTTCTCAACTTTTGAAGCAGAGTATTAACCGCACGCCACAGTCCAAATCAAATACATAGAAAACAATGTAGAATATAACATCATCAAATGATAAAAGATAAGACACCAACCTTTTGTCTCTACTGGTTCCTTGCAAATTGATTTATGGAGAAAGACAATATATTAATCACATGGATCAACATACCTATAAAAAAATCACATGGATCAACATCAAGAAATACAAATGTGAGAAAAGACAACACATAATGGTGAAGGAATCGCGATAGAAGGAAAGAACTAAAAGATTTAAAATAGAAAAAGCCACTGTCCGTGCCTGATGAGTCAAACAAACCCAAGCCTCCCCTCCCGTCACGACCAAAAACTACTCATGTATACCATTTAACACAAGTTGAATATAAAAAGAAACCATCAAACATTTGACTTAATCCCACAAACAAAAAAGAAATTCCAGAAATCATCAGCATCTAGAAAATATCTAGCAATATGTACCACCTAAAGAGACAGAGTAGTGCTTACCCTGAAAAGGAAATAGAATTGCACATACTGAATATACACAGTGTTTCTCATATAATAAGGAAATAGAATGTACACAGTGTTTCTTATATAATAAGGGAGGGGTTGAGGCAGGGGTAAGGTTTCAGTGTAAAACCATCTTTGGAGCTGTAAGAACTAAAAGGAATCACAAATGCAAAGATAACAATGTGAATTCTAGCAGAGCCTTAAAAAGCACAGCGTCTGCTTAAGAGTACTTTTGTTAAAACTTAAAAGAATAGAAGAACGGAACTTGACTCCATCTCTGATGAATAAGATGTCTTTCTAGTTACAATTTGCTTAAATTATTTTTGTTTTAGAGAGGAGAAAACTAGCTTATTATTGAAAAACCTTTGTGACTGTCACAAAGTAGCAGCTCACGGCTGCTAGCCTAAACAGATGATTCATCAAAACCAAACACCTACCATATTCCTTCAAACTACTTTTTAGAAAGATAACTTAACCTTGAAGATGTTCATAAAAAGCTTAAGGTGCTTCACTTAGTTCCTATACTTGGTCCCTAGATAATTTATAAAAGAAAGTATTTCAAAAATCAAGTGTATTAATAGATTAAACATATAAGTTATATTTGAGAGTTTTGAAAATCATGTCAAAGGAATCTCTCAAACAAAGGTTCGGGGTTAAAGAAATGGCTCATGTAGCACCTCGCCCATTTGAAAGGTTTAAATTAATCTATACCTCTGGGATAAGCCTATGAGTGTCTATGCTAAGAATAATGTTTTATGAGGTATAATAATAGCACAATGGTAGTATGTTAAGTTTTGAAGTCAAGAAAAGTAGTGAAACAAAGGTCGGCAAAAGTTATCACAAGTTTCTCTAATAAAATTTTCTGAATTTTGGGTCAAATGTCTTGGATGTTTTCTCCCAATATATAAAGATTTAAAAGGCCCCTGACCTATCAAATCGAAGGTCTACGAGTCTAGTTTGCAACGCACAAAACCTCACATCAAACCGACATCGGAGTAAGAAGTTACGAGTGTTTTACTGCAGACTGTCTGGGCAGAATCCGGGTCGCGGACCGGGTCGGGTCAAAATATGGTATGTCGGCTATACGACGTTTTAACCCATAAAAACATTTCTTTTCAGTTCCTAACCAGAAAGAAATCTTAAGAGAGGGTTCTAACGGAGTTTTTTGGTGATGAAGGTGCGTTTTTAGCAATTTCTACCATTAAAGGTTGCCCCCGTGTCTAGAAACGTGATCTCTACAGCAATAAAATGACAAAAGTATACATAGTTCACAGCATTTTGAAATAGAATCAATAAAACATGTTTTAGAACCACAAAATGAGACATAGTTTTTTTAACAATTTTATCCACCTTCCACTTTAATAAAAAGTATAAAGAACACGCTAAAGATGAAAATAGACGGAGGAGTGGAAGAACAAGTTAAGAAAGCAACGGAAGCTTGCCTGTTACCTGTCAGACGTAGCTGCATATACCATATGGGGACTCCAAACGGATCTCATGGAAGGCAAATTCCCCTTAAAAAGAACAGCCCACAAGAATGGAAGGTGCACGTGAAGATCTAGTTGTGGACATCCTTGACTGAACAAACATATGGAATAGAATCGCAAATAGAAGGAACTTCATACTTCATTTGTTGTCTGTTCTATCAAGTCCCTCTAGCAGCAACGTATATGTCTGGGAACTAAGTCGAGAACCATTTTTCTCCATAATATCCAACAACTCAGAACATCTATCTACAAGTCCCCTCTTAAGTAAGCCATCAATTAGAAGCTTCCAAGCTACTTCATCATTATTGTACCCACAATCAAGAAGTCGAAAGAAGGCTGCCTTAGCTTTATCATTGTTTCCATCATCATACAACCCACATATAAGGAGCTTGTACGACTCTAAGCGTGGTAAAAAACCTTGTGTAAGCATAGTGTCAAGAAATCTTGTTGCATCCTCATACATTCTCAACTTGCAACAACAATTTACCATTGAGGTGTACATATCTTCAGAAGAAGACATTCCACAACTCTGCATATGATCAAGTAACCTCGAAGCCTCCTCAAGACGTCCTTCTCTACAGAGACCAATAGCAAGCGAACTAAAAACGTTTGTATTAGGAGGACATCCGTGTTCCCCCATTTCATCAAAGAGTTTAAGCAAAGTTTCATATTTCACTACTTTCCACACATCAGCAATATTAATGGAACTGTCCTCTATTTTGAGATCAAGTCCTCCTTGGGACAAATGTTTAATCAAAACAGAATAGGTGTAATGAGAAGGTTCATATCCAGAATCAAACATACATTTTAGCATATCAAAGGCTCGATTTAATAATCCTGCACGACCATAACCATCAATCATTACTGTATAGGCCATCAAATCTGGCCTAATTCCTGCCTCTGCCATCTTAGCCATCACATCTTCCGCTTCTTTCAATTTCCCTTCATTGTGATATGCAACTAGATATGAAGTGTAAATGCAGACATCCGGCTCGTGTCCCCTAGATATCATTAAACTAAAAACTTTGTCAGCATGGTCAAAGGCACATTCTTTTAGTAGTTGCTCAATCAAGATACTGTAGGATTCAATTGTGGGTTCTACACCACTTTCTGGCATGCTTTCAAGTAATTGTGCTGCTTCTATCTGCTTACCCTGTTTACACAACCCGTTAATCAGCACATTATAAGTACATGCGTTTGGGGAGCAACCTTCCTCGATCATCTTCTTAAACAATGTGAAGGCAAAATCAAATTTTTCAGCTTTGCAATGTCCATCAATTAGAGCAGTGTACATTGCAACATTAACCTTTAAACCCTTCTCTTTCAGAGAACTAAAAATGGTGTTAGCTTCTTCAACTCTACCTCTTTCACATAAGCCATCAACTAGAGTACCATAAGTCCACTCATCAGGAACCAAACCATTCTCCTCCATCAATCTAAGCAACCTAAATGCACTATCTATTTCACCCTCTTTACACTGTCCATGAACTAACAAGTTAAAAGTGACATTACTAGGAGACAGTTTGCGCTCAAACATCTTATCAAGTAGTGACATTGCCTTATGCACCTTTTTCGCCCTACAAAAACCAGAAATCAATTCATTGTATGTACGTACATTTGGGATACAACTTTTCGATTCCATTGTGTCTAAAATACTTAATGCAATATCAACCAAACCTTTCTTACAGTATCCATCAATCAAAGCATTGTATGTCACCACACTCGGAACTAGCCCCTTTTCCGACATAACATTTAGTAACACTCTTGCTTCGTCAAGCTTAGAGTCTTTACACAAACCATCGATGAGAACAGTGTAAGTATGAACATTGGGCTCACAACCTTTCTCCCTCATCTCATCAAACAAACTCAATGCTTCTACCCTCCTATCCAATCGACACAATGCATCAATGAGAATCGTATATGTCCGGACATTAGGAGAACAACCATCATCTCCCATTTCCAGAAACAGCTTCATCGCTTCATCAATCCTCCTCGTTTCACACAAGCCATGAATCAAATTATTGTACGAAACCACATTTCTTCGACAGCCCTTTTTCTGCATTTCCCTAAAAACCTTAAAAGCACTATTTACATCCTTTCTCCTACAATGACCCAATATAAACGACGTGTACGTATGTGTATCCGGCCTCAAACCAGCTTGCAAAATCTTACTCAAATAAACCTCAGCCTCAACTACATTACCCAATTTACAATAACCATTAATCATCGTATTAAAAGTGTAAACATCAGGTTTAATCATATCATTCAACATCTCACTATACACACTTCTCATATCATCAACCATAACAAACCGCGATAACGTCATCAACAATGTATTATAACCCCACCCATTAAGCTTAAACCTAAACCCATCATCACATTTATTCATCTCCCGCACAAAACCCAATACAAAAACGACATCCTCAGTTGTTCCACATGATTTAATCATAGAAAGTCTCGTTCTTTCTGCGACCTGAAAAAGCTTATTGGAAATCAAAATACGCAAAAGGGGTGCATAAGATTGAACACTGGGTTTGAATGAGGGTATACGGGAGAGGTAATCAAAGAAGGAAAACGCGATATGGGGGTTAAGATTTGGGTTTTGTGAGAGGAAAGAAGAGAGACGAGAAGGGGAAAGTGAAGGAATTAGATTCTTGAGAGATGGGTGTTTTTGCCAATTTGGGTGTGAAAGGAGATTGAGGAGCTGAGAAGAAAGGGGGTCAATGGAAATGGGTTCTGAATCTTCTGGTGACAAAATGGGTGAAGGAGAAGAAGAAGCTACAGAAAATGGGAAAGATTTGATTAAGGAGAAGAAAAGAGAAATCGACTGACCTGAACGGAATGGAAATGGAGTAGGCAACGCCGTCCATTGTATCATTGTCTTGGAAAATTGATTCCAAGAACGAAGAATAAGAGAGAAGAGATCAAGGTTGGGGATTCATGGAGCTAAACAGAGCGGCGATTTTGCTGTGGCAATACTTTTTTCTTGCTGAGTGACAGAGGCGGACTTCAGTGATAGTACGCTGACATTTGAGGGGGTGAAGTTGCAAAATGAAGAAAATAAACACAAAAATAACCAGTTTTAGGACCCTATTTAGGGTTTGGCCAAAAAATTCTAAATTTTAACCACATTTAGAAGAAGGTGTTTGGTTGATGAGATGTGATATATTATTGTATCCTTATCGAACTTATGTCGTTAGAGGTATAAGTTCAGTTTATCACCTATAAATTATATCTTTTCCTTTGGAACTTATGCATATAAGTTCAGTTTCAGAATGTTATGGAAAGCCTTAAGAAGTTTATAACCCACCGGCCACAAGTTAAATCTTACATAGTTTTTACCAAACTTATGTTTGATAGTAACATAAATTCAGTTTCAAACCCTACAAGGTTATGCCTTAAGAGAGTGAACTTATTCCAACAAAAGATACAAGTTTTATAAATGTACATATTATGAATTAGATATTGCACAACTTATGTTATGCGAAATTAGATCAAAATTAAAAGTATTTAATCTACAATTTAATGGACAAAAATTAAAAATCGCCTTAAATAGGTCAATCATGCAAAAACTTGGTTCAAGTCTACAATTTAAAAGACATTGGTACTGTTTACTCAATAGAGAAAGCAATGTCACAAAGGGCTTTACATTAGGGCCCAACAGAAAAATCGGGCTTTAAAATGAAACGGCCCTTTACTATAAATGCCACTCTACTTAAAGTTCTAGCAATTTTGGGAAACTTATACAAGCTTCACTAATTTAAGAGTTAATTACTTAGATATTCTCTAATTTGTAATATTATGAGTCTTAACAGAATTTGGTGTATTCAGATACGTCCAAATGCATGTATTTCGGGATATATGGGGTCAAACTTAAGTGTAATTTGTTCTAGATACATTGTATTCAAGTGGATTCACGTGTACCTAGGATACATAGACAACAAATCTTGCTCGCCTCCCTCACACCTCGCTCGCCACTCTTCTATGTCTCTGGTATCCCAGATACAGGTGAATCACATCAGATACATACATATACTATATTTGTAGGTATCTGGTGTGATTTACATGTATCTGGGATACATGACTATCTCACTCCCCATCTCACTCATCTCTCTCCCTATTTTAGTATATATGATGGTAAAAATACATGTATCTAGGTGTATCTTCCTCAATATATGGTAGAAAATTCTTAATTAGTGGTAAGATACATAATTATTTGAATGTATATATATATATAATATAGATGTATGTTTAATAACGTAGTTTTCCTTATATTTTCTAATAATAACTATCCTGCTTTTTTAGCATGTAATATACTTGTATTATTGTTTTTCAAGAAATACATTCTCTCCTCTCAAATTAACAAATCCCTTTAGCTCCAAAGAGGTGATTATTATTCAATGGCACAAGGCAAAATATTGTCTGTCTTAAGTTTTATAATTACACAAACTAATACTGTATAAATGGAAAAAAATATTGGTGATACAAAAAAAAAACATAAATTTGCATTTTATGAATAGATAAGGTAGTTGTCAAACCTTTAACAAAAGATATAAAAATATGAAATGATAATAATATAAGAAAACATTGTTGTGCTTTGCTGTTTAATAGTTGTAGCTTCTTATAATTAATATTCAGATACATTTTAATTTTGGATAATTAACCATATTGTATCACAATAAAGTGTCACATTTTATGAACCCTTTCGATATAATTTGTACATTTAAATTGAAAAGTACATCCAAAAGGGAAAAAGAAAGAAAAATAATTATGATGATGATAACACCATAATTTCCTCGTGGATATTCCAATATCCAAATGATTTCTGTATATTATTTTCTCTTTTTAATTAGTTGTATACCACATAAGATTAGATATTATAAATTATTATAAAATTAATCAGATCCTATATTCACTATTGAATGCTGACTAAGCTTGTAAAGTACATAACATACATAGTATTGGGACAAATGTGATATATACTTTTAACAAATGGATCTATGAATAGCCTCCAAGGGTTTAACCTAGTTTGTCAACGAAGTGAGTTATCTGATACCTACTGCTGATGTGAGGTGATAAATATTCCATAAAACTAGTTAAAGTGCGCGTAAGCTGGTCTAAATACACAATATACAATTATAAAGAAATGGATATATGAATAATTATAATAGAAGATGGAATTGTAGGAGATAATATATGGTAGTATGCATGTGATTTGTAATTTTATTGGCATATTGTTAAAAAAAAAAAAAAAAAACTACTTGTATTAGATTTCAGTTTTGTCCTATTAATATAGATAGATTGGACAAAAAAAAAAAAAAAAAAGAATAAAATAGAGATCTTATAATAAAAGTAGGTGAGTCATTATCTTGTTCTTCTTTGTCATTTATACTTCTTTTTAAAAAAAAAATTACTTTAAGTGGTCATCCTCAAAGTCACTAATTGCCAATGTTATGATGCTAACTAAGTTTTGATGAACTCATTTTCCAAGAATAACCCTACTTCTAAAAATAGCTAATTATTTATTTTTCTAGATAAGTTAATATGAAACACTACAATCAAAATAGTATTTTTAGCGTCAATAAATATGCACATTAACAACGAGTGCTAAAAAGTCTTCATTGACATTAGTTAATTTTCATTAGATCCAATATCGCTATACGCTTAAGCGGTATTTACAAAGAGTACTAAAATGGTATTGACACTAGCTAGTAATTGCCTCTAAAATATATATTTAATGGCAATTAAGTTATTATCGTTAATTAATTACTCCTAAAAAACATTTTTGATACAGTGAAAACATAACATATTTGTACCTAAAGCCACTAAATACTTGATCAAATCAAACCTAAGATTCGGAAGTCATCTAGTCTTGATTAGAGTCCAATTAAGAATTAAAATCAAACAAAAACAATGATAATATGTATTGATAACTACCCACTACTATTCATCAAAAGCATAAGAATGAATTTTATAAGTTTATATGGTACTAAATGAATGCTTTTGGACTAGATAATAACATAGCTAGCTCAAAAAAACAAATCTATAAGGTCAATTGGATCAAAACAGACGATAATACATGCCAGGAATTTGAAATATGAAAATTTACTAGTGGTAGATTCAACACTACTCCAAACATATATATATATATATAACTACTTTATTATAAAATTCAATTAGTTGTTAGTTTCTTTCGATCAACTGTCACGACCCAGACCGTCGTGATTGGCACCCACACTAACCCTCCGGTGGGAGAACCATTACTACAACCCAACCAAGCAACTTAACAAAAATCTAAGCATTTAAAGATACAGAAGCAGGTTTAAATGTCTAAATGAAAATGGAGTTCCCATAAACTTTGAAAGTTTGACGAAACAATTATCAAAACATTGCGGAAACAACGCCTAGAACTTGAAAGCCAATGTACCAAAACTCTACTAAAGACAAGTCTAAGAACAAAGGGTACAATTCCGAAACTAAACAAGCGAATGTCCAAAGTACTAGTCTAAGTCCGAAGAAAATGGACTAAACAAAATGAGAACTCATGGCAGCCTGGAAGAACTGGCTCAACCTTGAATTCGGTCTCGATCAGTGATCTCCTAAATGAGGTCTGTCAGTAGCCGCCTGAAGATGCCCTGTACTTAACAAAGAAAGAGCAAGTGCAGTATCAATACACAACCACAGTGTACTTGTAGGATCACGCGGCTACTCCCAGTAAGCAAAACATACACCAACAATCACAACACAGTAAACACACACATATACAGAATATAAATATAAACCAGTTATCATTTCAGGAGCAATGTATAATCCCACATTCTCAATAACAAGTAGATACAACAGTACAATGGTCCTCTCATGGAAC